>VYZP01009724.1:33600-80568 GCA_013400635.1 Hypocryptadius cinnamomeus
TAAAATGAAAAAAATTATCATAATGTATGGTAAGAAGCTCCTTTTTCTTTTTATATCACTTATCCAGACAATTCCAAGAATTGTTAGTGACTTAATGCATCGGGAAATAAAATTTAAAAACCATGACTGCAGCACTGGGTGGCACAATGATTTCAGTGTGCTCCCAAGGTGTCAAATGCAGGCAGTTTGGGGGAGAAAATACCATCAATGATTGCTGTCCTCAGACAGTTCTTCCCAGTGTGATAACTATACATCACTACAACTTTATTCCAGTGCTCATTGTAAAAATCCAGGTATTAACTTGAAAGGAAAGTTTACATTTTTATCAGCAACTTATAAGTTAAGACTAAAGGGTTTTTGTTTTGTTTTGGTTTGGTTTTTTTGTTTGTTTGTTTGAATATAATACTTGAATCTTGACTTTGCCTAGAAAATTGTAGGTGGGAGTTGAGAACATTCTGGTGAATGTAGATGTGTGGCACAGGTTGGGTGGAGCAATGTATAGCACAGCAGAAGATTGGTAAGGGTCAATGAGAGGAATGACTTACTGTTGGTAACAGTTGGTATTTGTGGCATGAAAGGTGTGCTGATGGATTTGATGACTGTATACTTCGTGGTTTGCCAGTCTGCATCTGTCCATGTGTGCTCCAGAAACAGGTCAATGCAGTAAATGACTCCATAGACACCACCAGATATGGAGCTCTAGGAGGTAAAATTTGTGATTAAGTCTTAATTCTCAGTAGCTTAATGAAGAGTTGACTGAATATGGTTAAAATTCTCACACTAGGAAGAGCAAATGGTATTCTAGTACAGCTTGGGATGGATTTTGCTAGAACATTTTGCTTGTTTATTTGGTAGCTTGGCCTATTAGTCTGGTCCAAGTGTGGCTCAGAAACTGCTGAGATCCTTCATAAGGAAGTATCAGGGATGTCCTCATTAAGTTTAGCACATCACCACGTTTGTTTTGGGCTTTTTTTTACCATCCCTGGACTACCAGTCATATCTCTTGTTCTGTCTGTTACACAAATAGGGAACTCCTGAAGGGGATAAGTAAAAATCACTCCAATACCATCTTGTAGGAATATTGCCAACTCCTTTCTAGGTGTTCAAGTTGGATGGAGTTTTGAGCAACCTGATCTAGTGAAAAATGTTTCTGCCCATGGCAGTGGAGTCTGTAGTAAATTGTCTTTAAAAGTGCCTTCCAGCCCAAACTATTCTCTTCTATTCTACTGAAAATTCCTTTTTACATTGCCTCTGTATCTGTAAATTATATATTGATGAGGAATAAACTGTGTTCAAAGCAGGTGACTCCACCCCAACAACATGCAGAGAACCTGTCCCTTGCTAAATTATGCTGTCTTGGAGATTGGCAGGGAAATTGCTCATTGAGCCAGGCCAGAAGTTTACCAGGACTAGTTTCATTATTGAACAACATAGACAATTAAATTCCAATGTCCAGAAATCCCTTCACTCTTAATGTATTAGTATGTCTTATAGATGATTAACAAAAGACAGCCTTCTTGCTTCTACCATGTTTTGTCATTTTAAATTCCTAGTTTCTAAGTGTTTTCAAAACACAGAGAAGAAGCATCTAGATCTTCAAATATTTATTGTATCTGCAAATTTTAAGAAGCAGTCAATCAGTATTTGGATTTATCACGATTTGGAAACATCTGTAGTACAGGCCCTCAAATGTATTTGTGTGTGCCAGGTTTGTACCAACCTCTAGCTTGCCTCCTTCTGCTCCAGTAGGGATGGTTATTCTGATGTGTGTCTCATTGTACTCCAGTAAATAGTTCATCTCCTCTGGATTCACTATGACTTGATCATCCACTCCCATTACAATGCTTTTAGACAGAAAGGTGGATTCCTGGACCACTAGTGTGGGGATAAGTCTTGGCACAGTCCATGTTAGCATGGTATCGGTGAAGCTAATGCCATCTGTGGAGTTAGACAGACATTCCAGAGAAGGGGCAATTGGAGTTACCACTCAGTCCTGTCTCTGCCTTTCCCTGATTCCATTTTGCCAGGATATCTCTACAGCTTTCACTGATGCAACACCTCGTAGGATATTAGCCAAGTGATGGCTATTTTGTCACAGAGACCCTGGCAGCCAAAGCAGACCTGAATCACCAGTTTCAGGTGAATCATTAATTTATTCAGAAGATCTGGCAGCTGTGCTTCCAGCTACCTTCTCTGTTGTCCCAGGGCTTACTGGTGGAATAAAGAGGGCACAGAGCAACCTGTTTGGACCTTCTTGAAATATTGGCTTCAAGGTCTCGTCAACTTAAAACCTTGTGCTTCCTCATCACTTGTTCACATTAATAATCTCTGTGAGAGCCAGGTGCAGCCACCACTTCTCTGCAAAAAGCCAGGCCAGTCCTGCCTCTCCAGAGAAAAGGGTTATGTGAATTTCAAGGATTCAGAGCTGCATGCCTTGCATGGAATAGCATGAAAAAGAAGAGCCAAGGCTGTGGGATTAGTCCAGGGGAGGCTCCCTGGCTCTTCTATAGTTTTGCTTGTTTCCAGTTCCCTGCATCTAAGGTGGGGATTTGAGAAAGCAGAGACATGACACTGCACTGGGAACACAAGTCATGTAGTGTCACAGCAGGGACTGTGTTTGTTCAGGACTAAAGCCACAGACTCTTAGCTCATGTTGCTCTGAGGGAAGCTTGTAAACCTCTTCTCTTAGTGAGAATGGGAAGACTGTGTTTTCTACTACCTCCTTTGGTGGTTATTTTTAGTGAAGAAGGAAGAGATCCTTACCAACAGGACAGGAGACCGTTGTGTCAATCAGCAAAAGCAGCCACCGCTGCCTGTACATGGAAGTGGAAGTGATCATGTTCATATTTACACCACTGACCTGTTTGAGCCCAGGCAGAAAAAGAGAGCTGATGTTCTGGAGAGGCAGTGGGAACAGCAGAGCTTTGTGTCTGGCTGGGATCAGCAACTCACCACGCTGACATCAGACTCGTTGCTGTGGTAGGGCGCTCGCAGGTACACTCGGGACAGGCTGTTATTGAAGCTGTAGCCCAGTTTTACTGCATCACTTACTGTTATTCTCTTTCTCCCTGATGGAGAAACAAACATCAGTTGCCATTGCTGGTATGCAACATTTTGAGTCTGCAAGAGAGAGATGATCTATATCAGTTCTATGTCTACCAAAAGTCTCTTAAAAAGCTGAGTAGTGATACTGTAGTGCCCATTTTCCTGTTAGAAGTGGGAGTAACTGGAATGATACTAGGAGCTCATCTCAGGCAAGAAATACTCTTGAGATATATATGTATATATATATATGAATATGTAAAGATAAGGAATTCTAGAGCTCTTTAAGGTATCTTTAGGGATACTCTTCTAGCAGTCCTGGAAGAAACGTAGACAGGTGGCCTTGAACAAACCCACTGTGGACAAGATATCTGTGCTGTTAAGAAACTGATTGTCCCCATGTCTGTTGATTGCTGGAGCAGTCCAGAGGCCAAATGACAGACTACCATTTATAGTGTATAGCCATACTGTGTCAAAGATAAGAAGAGAGCAATGCCTGTACTGGCCTAGAACAGAGTCCCCTGCAGTGATGGCCATATGGGAGCACAGTCAAAAGGAAAATGGGCATCAGGAGCAAGTAAGACATGAGAAACATGGGACAAGCATATATATTTGACAGAATCACAGAATGGTTTAAGGTTGGAAGGAACCACTGGAGGCCATCTAGTCCAACCTCCCTGCTTAAGCAGGTTCCCCATGAGTGTGGTACTCAGGATTGTGTCCAGGCAGCTTTTGAAATTCTCCAGATGAGACTCCACACCTTCTTTGGGCAATCTGTTTCATTCTTCCTCACATTCGGGTGGAACTTCCAGTGGATCAGTTTCTGTCTGCTCTCTTGTCCTACTGCTGGAAACCACTGAGAAGAACCTGTCTCCATCCTCTTGACACCCTTCCTTCAGATAGTTGTGTACTGAGATCCTGTCCTAGTCTTTCCCAGTCTAAACAGGCCCAACTCCCTCAGCTTTTCCGCATAAGACAGATGCTCCTGTCATCATTTCCCACTCATTCTTTCCAGCCTCAAATATTTTTCATCTCAGTGACTCCTGAGCTATCTGTACCTTCTTTGTATTTTGTATGTCTTATTGGATTTCTCTTCAGTCAACTTTTCCAGACTTTCCTTGGGATCAAGTAAGCTTTTAGCCGCCACATCTTTTGGTGATGAGTTTGACAGTTTCACTACCCATTGTGTGAAGAACCACCTACCTTTGTTTGTCTTGAACTCAGTTTCCACTAATGGAACAAGTGTATGACTCTGTTCTCCCACCTAAATGTCTTTTTGCAGTCTAGAGGTTTAAAAATACTTGAGAGGTTTTCAGTACTTGACGGCAAATTTGTCATCTCCCTTTTTTTGTCAGAGATGGAGCTATGCCCCAAGAATGACTCATAGAGCAGAGAGAAGAGGCAGGCTAAGAACTGCTAGGAAAGACTCCCCTTCATACCTCTGGCAGTGCTGACATCCATGCTACAGTGTAGTCATTTGAAACTGCTGGGACATCAGTCTTCACTGACACCTGGGGACACAGGAGATTCTTTGGGAGCAATGGGAGCAAACAGATCTTCAGTATTATTGCAGGCATGGGGAACAGTATCTATAAGGATTTAGCAGTTTGCATTCACTGGAGGTAATTAAAGTGTTTCCGTGGAGGTTCTTGATAGCAGTTATTTTTGTGGCCTTAAAATGAAAGTTAGTTGGCCTGTGTCTCTCCACTGGAGGTGTAGGAAAGCAGGTTATTGGCATTAACAGGATTGGTTCTCTCTTCCCATGCAGGCTGAACACCTGAAAATGCAGGATCCCCAGTACCTAAGGTAGGTGCTGTGGTGTAAATCCTTCCCACATGTGCTGCAGAGTGAGGCAAGGAAACAGGACAGTCAGAAGACACCTGTACCGTGGTTTAATTGTGTTGCAACATGCAGACATGACTGCACAGCCTTGAGTTCTGACAGGAGAAATATGCTTTCTTTCTCCTGCCTGTTGCAGGCATGCACAGAAAGCAATGAGATTTGGATTGTTTGCTGCCTCATTTCTACACTGGTGTGTAGGTGATGGCAGCAGGCCAAGCAGCCCAATTGCACCACCTGGCAGGAGGCAGCTCCTGTCTCACAGTCACATCCTGTGAGTTGTGTGATTCAGCAGAGATGCAGTTCTGCAAACTCTAGGTTTTATTATTTCAGATATGAAGATGACATTCTCACTGCTGCAGCACTTTATGACCAAGAGAGACTCTCATGAGCTTAAGAGCTTGGCCTTAAGCCTCTCTGTTGATTTGCTTGCAGAGGCTTGCCTTACTTCTTCTGTACAGTTAACTGAGTTTCACTGCATACAAAATATTTATGGCATGTAAATGTGTTACTAATCAGATCTACAGTTACACACTCTGCTAAATATCAGCAGGTTGCTATTATGCCTGGTACATGGGGTACAATCAACTTCTGACAGGAATTTGTGGAGGTTGCTGTGCCTGGCAGGGAGCTTGGATGTAGCTGCCTTCAGTGGGAAGGGTTTTACCTCCATGTAGTTTTCTTCACACACAATTTCTCTTGAAGCCCAGGATGCATAGGAGCAGTACATGGGGTAGGTGTAGGTGACAGCTGCCCTCATGCTTGAAAATGAGGAGACCTTGATGTTCACAGTCAGTGAAAACAGCTCATCTGCCTGGGAAGAAAAACTGGCAATTCAGCAGATGGTGTGGAAGGTTCCAGGAGTGGCTGCATGGGACCATGCAGCCCAGTGTTCTCTTTCTGGGAGCTTTTTATAGTGATGAGAACAGCTTGAGAACTGCAGGAACAGCTCCTACAACATACCACCCTGTCTGAAATGGTTTGTATGCAGGGTCCTACTGAGCCAAGGACATTGCCTCAGCACTCACAGCCTTTGCCTCAGATCCCAGCTCAGCTCTGTTCTTGCCACACTATAAAGGAGCAGCTGGTCAAGGGCAGACCTGATCTACCTTACCGTGAGGTCCATGTTTCTCCTCTTTGTGACTCTGTGTGTCTCCACACAGAGAAAGTACTGGAACTTTTGTTTTGATCTAAGTAGTACAAATCTAATCTACAATGCTATTTAATGTTTATCACTAGACTAAGTCCAATTAAAAAAATCCTTTTGGTTCTTCAACTCCCCAGAAGCCACACACAAAGCCATGGACTGTCCTTCTCTCAGACATAGATGTGTATTTTTCTACAGAAGAAGGCAAAACCTTTACAGAGAAATTTCCAGCCTGGAAATCCAGGTCATTGCACCGCACACTGTACACCCCCGTTCTTGTTAGCTAGCTCTGCCTATAAAGTTTTACCATATTTTTTCTGTGGGGCTTCCAGGACCAACCAGACTAAACATGGACAAGCAATGAAGTTTCTGCTCTGATTTGTTCTGGTTTTGGGTACATTTCATCTCGACTAACATTTAGAAATTAGAAATCCAGGCTACACATTTACACATATTTTTGGAAGGGGTGAATCACCTTCTGGAGATGCCTGCTTCTCTCCATTGACTATTGTGGAAGAGCAAACAACTAGTTTAGACTAGACATTATCTTTTAGATGGCTAAAGTTACGTGAGGCAAATCTGGGTCTAATAGACGTGTGTGATCTACGTTCCTAGGCATGTGTTAACAGGCACATTACCACACAAATTAAGCCAGGAAATGATCTGCCAGAATCACATTGCTGCAAACATTGCTTTTTCAAGCAGATGCCTACTTCTTTCCAGAGAGGCTTTCAAGAAACTCTCTGGCAAATCAGCAGCTACAAGGATATGCTTGAGAACTGGCAGCTACTCAGCAGCATTAGGATAAGTGTCATTCCATGGAGAGAGGAAATCCCATGTCAGTCACACTGAACAAACCTCACAGCAGAGAGCCATTGCCTATTCATTTCCACACTACACTCCCAACACTAGTTCCTTGAGTTCAGTATTCTCAAATCATGCCATTAGAGTGCCATATACTATCTCAGTTTTGTGTTTTTGGAGAAGATATAGTGCCTGAGCTGCTTCCAAGCCCTGGAAGTGTCTGGGCCTTACCTCATTGGCCACGTGACAGCCGAGCACTGAGGCGCGGAACACGGGATTGCCCCACACGTCTTCTGACAGGACATAGCCACAGCGAGATGCTAATTTCTCATCCAGCAGAACAGGGCCAGAATAAGGATCTACAGAAAAAGGGAAAGATATGTGGGATGTAAAGCTCAAAGCAAGTCCTGGGGCAGAGTGGTGCTGAGGCCTTCTCACACAGCTCTTCTCCCCATGGGCTGGGTGCTCTCCAGTGACATGTGCTGCTAAGGAGCTGGTGACACTGTGCTGGCATGTGTCGGAGTGCATGAGACAGTGTGGCATGACTCAAGCTCACACACATAATGTGCACTTCAATGCTTGTTTCCTTGCATCCAGAAGCTTGTGCCATTGCCACTTTGAAGTGCTGTTATGGAGAGTTTCTCTTAAGCATCACCTACATTTCTCCCTCCCTGATTTTGGTCTCTAGAAAAAAGTTATGAGCTGTTAAACTCATCTGTTTCTAAAAATCATCAAGTTGGGATAATCTGCTGCTCATTCTGCTCAAAGGATGTGGTCACAGACCTGTTTTGGGTGGGCACTTTTACATATTGGTCAGGTTTGCTGCTTCTCTCTGCGTGCTGTGAGGCCTAAGGGGGAGCCAATAAGAGACATGACAGGGACTGGCTGTGCTCAGCTCTTGATGATAGTAGAATTAATAACATCATATGTTGTTAACCAATCTGCCCTCTGATTAAGGAACTATTTTAGTCTTGGGTTAGACACAAGAATCTGTACAAATAGATAGGGTTTAACTAGCTGCCACTGCAATTTCTAGATTTGTCTGTCATGCCTATGTGTTGGACAGTTCTAGAACTGCTGTTTCAGTAGATAGATGCCTGCAGGCAGGATAGGCTCAGGACGTAAGTGGGAATAATTTTGGAAGAAGAAGGAATAACTTTTATGAGACCAGCTGATAGAGCTGGAAGAAACAAACAGCATTTTGTGCCTGAAGGCTGGTCTGTTTTTTCCAGCAGTATCAGTTACTCTCATAAATGCTATCCCTTCTGCCCACACCCTTTCCGTACTTGATTTTTTCAGTTCTGCCTCCAAATCTAATGAAAAAAAACATAACCCAGAAAAGAGTGCACTGATCTCAAGAGAAATTAATTATGCTTGGGGTGAAATCACATACTTTTTACAATCTGATGTGAACATTCTCTGGTTTTCATTTTGGTTCCGAAGTTTTTTGTTTTCCGCAGAAAATGGAACCCCTTTGTCCAATCTGAATCGTGGTATTTAAATGCTGTTGTGGTGCTAAATAAAAAGGAGATGAGGATACCCTCCAAAGTCCTTTAATTGCTGCAGCACTCACTCAGCCCTCATTGAGAGTATGTTTTCTGAGTATTATCCAGCCTACACTGCTGCTGTCATTATGCTGTTCAGGACATATCCAATCTGCAATGTTGCCTTTGTTTCCCTTGCTAGACACGTGTAAGGGCTCAGCAGAGGAAAGAATGAAAGCCAAATGCCAATCCTTCCTCCTCAGACCATCCTTCCTCCTTTCCCAGCACCATAGCCACACAGGGCAGAGGGGGCTGTGGCTGTAGTTACCAGCTCTACTCCTCTGCAGGGTTAGTGGCCAAATTGAGGTGGGAGAGGCTGGCTCAGGGTGACAAGGATGTGCTGCAGGTTCCTTGGGTGAGTTACCAATTATCAATAGCTGGCAGCAGCATCCAGGTCACAGACTCTGGGATCACTTAGGTGATTCCCCAGCCTTCATGTTATTCGGGGCTGCCACTTGTAACTCACCATAGATTTCCAGCTGGAAGAACTTTCCCTGGAGCAAGAGTTTATTCAGTTTCATCCAAAAAATTCTGGAGCGGCAACTGCTCTCTACAAAACCTAGTGGGAGCACATATAGAGCTGATGAGTCAGTGGGACTGGAGGGCAGAGAAGAGGCACATCGTGTCACGAGCAAAATAACCGAGTTCTCATCCTTGCCTCTCTCCCCACTCTGCTTTTATCATGTTTCACCAACCTGGGGGAGCCATCTGCCTCCCTTGTCCCAGCCAGAACAGGAAGAAAAACAGCCAGATCCTGCAGTATAAGCACATGAACTAATAATAGGGAGAACAGAGAGAAAAAATAAAATATCAAAATGGAAAATTAAGGAGGTGGAAACCAAAGTCTTGTTACCTGTGTAGCAAGTGGCCCACAGCCTCCATGTGTCCCCAGAGACCTGTGCATGGGCAGCAAAGCCCTTCTCCCTGTGAAGTAAAGCAGACCCAGGTGTGCAGGTGGAACTTGGTCAGACCCAGGAGGAGGGGCACAGGTTACCTTTCACAGACTGCTGTCTTCTCCAAACCTTGTGTGTGGACCAGGAGAGGCCAGTGGCTTCTGTTGTGGAAGGACACCTGGGTGGAATCCTGCAGTGTCCTCCAACGTTATCAGAGCTCGCTCCTGGCAGGGGAGGCAGCTCCCTCTCTCTGGGAGGGCACAGCACCCTCCTGCCAGATATTTGCAAGGTCAGAGGCTGCTGCTGAGCCTGACTGTAATGAGTACAGCAGAGGGTGCTTGGTGCTTTCCATCAACCCCTGGGAAGTATTCTCATTCCTTACAAGCCAGTTGGGTAGCTCTAGCTTCAGGTCTTTAGAACACATGAAGCATTTCTTCAGAGGTATTTTAATTGGATCTACACAGGAAATACATTTTTGTTTCTGTGAAATGTCTCAGTGACCCAGCCATGCCAGAGATAACAGCAGTACTTTGGCAGCTGCACGTTTTGCTTTTGTGGATCCAGTTAGGTTGCCCTTTGATTTGTTTGATTATCAGAGAGTGTTTTGGTGAAAACATCTTGTTTTCAGAAGTGCTGCAATATCTCTGTATCAGTCAGACCATGTGCTGGTCTGTAAATGGCCAAGCATCTTGCCTGGGAAAGTCTTTGCTCATAATGGGAGTTGTTTCTCTGGGACTGCAGGTGACCCAGGAAAGAAAGGCTGAGAGGCTTGGACAGCTAAAAACACAGCTTGTGTGGCATGGATGAGCCAGGGCAGGGTGAGGAGTACAAGAGACTTAGGTTACATTTTAGCCATTTCAACCCAGAACTCGATTTCCTTTTTGCCCCCATTTTGGGCCATTGACCAAATGGTCTTACCTTACTTTCTTTCACAGGCATGAGCACAGCTGTGCTGTAGAATAGATTGTTTTTGCTGTGCACTTCACACCACTGTGGGATAAACAAAAGCCAGTGGGCACATCCACTCCCAGGACACAGTGCAATCAGTGTGATTTCTTCTTCTCTCAGAGGACCTGTGCAGTAACAGCAGTGTCCCCACCACTGCTCTGCCAGACAGGGTCACTTTACACAGCAGCAGGGAACAGTGGCACACATCTTGTGTGAGTGGAGCCCCAAGGCTTCAGCAATCTCCTAATTTATGTCCTTTGGCCACAAGACCCTTTCTCATTCAGTGGGAACTGAAGTCCAGCTTCTGCCACAACTTCTCATGAGCCCACACAGGACTGGCTGCATGATCCTGGCCCCCGTTAACTCTGTGTCCGAGTGACTCTTCATTGAATCCAGCTGGAGCTGGAATTCTGCTGGAAATGGCCGTACTCAGATACCACAGTGATGAGTGTGGTGTAACAATGAGATTTTGAATTTTGAGTGAAAACTTCAGTATATTTGGACAGCAAACAGTCCAATTTTGATAAGCCACTTCCAAGAGACGTGTAGCATCTCCCCGAGATCCTGTGAGTCAGGGTCTGAGGGAGCCATGTTTGACAGAGCATGATCGCAATTTATTAATTAACAGTCAACTGTCAGGGCAGGTACACAATTGCAATTAGCTGCCACAAGCAGTGAGACAAATTTCTGCATCTTTGGACAGCTCAGACCATCGTGATTACTGTGTTTCTGGCATCAATTTGGTTCTAAATGTGACAGAAGTGACTTTGGATGTGACATAGAAATTGTGGTCAGTGTGTAATAGCCAACTCTTGGCCTCGCTGTCAACCAAGCAAAGCATGTCCAGGTCAAATGCTTTTGGCTCCCAAGGATCCCTTAAGTGCTGTGGAAAGCATTGTTAGCACTGGGCGTCTGGGAGCATCAGCTGCTTGTGGTCCCTAATGTTCCTCTGGTACTCATTATAAAGGTAGGGAGGATAAGCCTATGTGTTCCAGGTTGTTTTATTTGTCTACTCAGTTTTTCTTGCTGTTTTGGCTGCAAAGGAGCACCCATCTTAATGTTCTTGCAGGGTAATAAACAGCTGCTGCATTTCAGCTTCGAGGTGATGGCATTCTGCGGCGGATAAAATGATTCATGGCTTGGGTTCTTTTGAGCTGAAAGGTACTGTTTGAACGTAATGTTTTGGTTTCTCTTTTTTTCCTGCATGGGTCTGGACCTGGGCTTTGTATTATATAATGTGTTAGAAGGTTTAAAACCAGCCACTTGGAGCAGCACCTCTCCCAGTGAGGCTTGCTTTCAGTGGTGGAAAAAGGCTCCAACCCTTTGAGTCATGGTGTTTGTGTCTGTTTTTCTGTGGCGCTGAAATCCCCAGGTTACATGAATACTACAGAAAAAGATTTTTAAATTTTTCTGTCCCAGGGCTTTTAACGCTAACTTTATTTCTACAATTGGTTAAAATGCAAGGAGGTTGTTTTTGGTGGTTTGTTTTTTTTTTGTTGTTGTTGTTTTTTTTGTTTGTTTGTTTTTTTGTTTTTTTGTTTGGTTGGTTNTTTTTTTTTTTTTTTTTTTTTTTTTTCTTTTTTCCCCCCCCCCCCCCCACTATGTCCTGTGTGTTGATCTGAAGTGTCATCGTTTGATACTTAGACTGAGTGTGGGATATAGTAAAATGGCACCCATTACTGGACCAAAAAAAACAAACTAGTGAGCAATGGGAGAGGGAATGGGGCAAAGTTTTGTTTTAATGTATCAAAAGCAGATTCATAGAACCATAAAATCACAGAATGGTTTGGGTTGGAAGGGACCTTAAAGATCATCCAATTCCAATCCCTCTGCTATGGGCAGGGACACCTTCCCCTGGATCAGGTTGGCCAGGGCTCTGTCCAACTTGGCCTTGAACAATTCCAGGGATGGTATCCACAACTTCTTTGAGCAACAGTCTTCACTTATATAGAATCTTTGCTTATACTTATGAGTTGGGAAAAGCCAATATAAGGTATCTCTGCCCTCCTCATCCTCTTCCAACTGCAGGACTGGCAAACATGAAATAGATATAGAAATATTTTTATGTCAGTGTTTCTAAAGCTAGAAGTGGCTGCCCAAGAAAGGAAGATGTGGCCATCAACTAGAGACAGCCTCTAGAAAATCTTCAAGGAGATGCTAGAAGAGATACTTCTCCATGGAAAAAGATAAGCCTTGGAGTAAGATGAGAATTAGATAAGCAGGTTGTGAGTTCAGAAGATGAGAAATGGGAATGGTGTAAAGCTTTATCTCTGAGAAGTGTTTCCTCAGGGTGTCTGTGAGACACAGATGTGCAAGTGGCCTCTACCTGCAGGGTAACCTTGCTGATCTGGAATGAGCTTGGTCACCTTGGCAGGAACATGAGCCTGAGCTCTGCTCCCACCCACATGCACCAGGAGCTTGTAAATGCATTCAAAAGGCTCTTGAGTTCCCAGGGTAAAATAGCATAGAAAGATAGTTCTGCTTGAACTTCATACAAGCACGAGATAAGCTCAGTGGCTGATGTCGCTGCTCTGTCTGTCTTCATATGCACATTCTTGTTTCAGAGGGTTGAGGCCTCACTCTTCTGTGCAGATGGTGCAGGGGAAAATATACCTGTAAGGAGCAACTATAGAAAAATCAGCTGAAAGAGGCAATTTCTTCCTATCTCCATGAGCAAGTAGTTGGCTTATGCTCTGGACTATGAGAGTTTACATTCCTCATCTGTTATTATTAAAGTATTATAATTATTATTATTATTGTTGTCTGTATAATGTGTGTTTAGAAATTGCTCTTGTGTTTATGCCATTTCTATCTTTAAAACATACCACACTCAAATGCATATGAATTCCAAAAAGCAACAGTTGCTATCATTGCATGCCACTAAACCGTTAAAGTGGTGGAAAAAGCACAAATAAGCAGACCTGTACCTTGATGGGCTTTTAATTTTTTTTTTTTAACATGCAATTGGTGTTAATTTCTCTGTGTCTGTAATGTTTGTGTTCACTATAATGGAACAATAGAACTTTGTTTTTGTTCTTTGTGTAAATTAAAAACATCTGTTCTCTTTATACGAAAAGTTGTTTTTTAAAAGAAGCTGGTCTGATCTAACTAAATACCAATGCTGTGTCCACAATGAGTTACTATTAATATTTGGGAAAGGCAACCATCCAAAGCAAGTGTAATGTCAAATCACTGGCGGGAGTGCATATTTATTGCTCGAAGTGACAGATAAAAATGCAGAGGTTACAAAAACAAAATTCTTGCAGATGACTAATGATGCATATATATGCCCCCAGTGCCCCATCACCACATTTGCAATTGGCAGGGTGTTCTCCACTGCCTCCTGCTCTCCAGGATTAATCATCAAGAGACTGGTAGCTTGGCACCCTCCCTGGAGGAGCGACGCTGCTCCCACCTTCCCTCCGGCAGGCCCTGCATGGAGTGACCTTTGGGGCATGCTGGAATCTGATCCATCTATCTCATTTGTCTGACTTTTCCCCCACCTCTCTCTGGTATTTGACTGCATGGGTTTATTTTCTGCTGAAGGCACATGGCTGTGTTCTGTGCAGGTGGAGGAGGTGGACCATGCACTGCATGTTTCTGCGGTGCCTGTGACACCAGCACGGTGGTGGTCTTCAGAGCTGACTGTTAAGTTCTGGTATGAAGGAGTTGGAATCCCAAGACTGGACTGTCATCTTATTCATCAGGAGTAGTCCTGCATTAAGCAGGCCTGAAGTAGCTATTTAGGATGTTATTTCAGAGACAAAAAAACCCCAACACTATTTCTCATGATCTGCAGTAACAGAACTGGGATCTGAGAGGTTCAGCACTCTCACTGCCCAGGTGACTGTGGAGCCTTGTTACTATTGAGCTGTTGAGCCTTGTTACTCTTGTTACTATTTGAGCGTCTCATAGATGATAAAATTGTCCTCACAGGCAGATGTCTTCAGAAGGAAATACATCTAATTAACATTTCTTGATGAAGGGCCTGATTCAAGAAAACACCTCTGTTGAATGCAATAGTTAAGCCCTTGCTTAAATCTCATTTATTTCAGTAAGATTTAAACACAAGTAAACCCTTCCCAGACCCTGGGCATGCCAAGCTCAGACCTGTGTCTCACCTTGCAGCTACCTCTGGTGTCCTGTGCTGAGGGTGACATGCCTTTCACTGGCAGAAACCATGAAAAAAGCTTGACTTGTGTTAAAGAACTAGATATTTTGTTGATATGCTTAATGCAGTCAGTGCCACCGTATGTGTTCGCCTACTATCAGCATAATTTCCTGGCTTGTTCTTAGGGGGACATATGTGAATATGTCCTTCCCCTTTCCTGTTCTCTTGCAGAGGAACCCTGTGATCCTTTCTTTCTCCTACCCTTTTCCCTGACTACCCCTAATACCTGTGTTATTCATCTCCATGTTTTTCTACAGTATCTCTGCTCTCTCTGCCATGCCCTGTGGCATCCCCCATCCTGCTCCCCCCAGGTACCTGCACCAGTGGGCAGCCATCTCCCATGGAGCTGTCAGCAGCCTGTTGGTGGTATTTCACCTCCATGTCAGACGCCCATGACTTCCTCCAGGATCCAGCTGAGCACAGAACTTGCTGAGTCACATTTTCACCACAAAAACACTCATGTGCTTCCCCAGAGTCACACAGTTATAGGCACAGCTTGGCCAGAGAGGAGCAGACAGCTTTCACCCTGAAGCACATCCAGGAATGCTGGCAATAAGTCACTTTTATTCCTATCTCAGGTTACCACAACGCGGTTTAGGACTACAAAAGCTTGGAATCCCTGGCAGGCTGATGCTGTACATCTGTCTAAGATGATGGCCAGCATGGACAGCCATGGGCTTCGGCCCATGGCCAGTGTGAAGCACTTTGTTCCGTGCTGAGCAGCTGTCATTAACAGTGATCTGTGAGGTTTCTTCCTGATTTCACTCGGTGGCTTTCATGGCTGCTCTTCTCTCTGAGTTCTCCACACTTGCCTGTGTGGCCGTGGAGGTGATCTACTGCCTGGCTTCACTGGCTGATTCTTCTTGTCGTGTTGCTGTCAGGGGGATGAATGCTGTTTCCATCAGTCTGATGAGCTGCAGCCCCTCTCGTCCCCTTGGGGATATAAAACCTGTGAAATGGGAGCAGTACTTACTCCCAGGGACTCTTGCAAGGGATTAGTAGGGAATGTTTGCTGGATAACTCGAGAATATCTATAACTCACCAGGCTCAGCCTGCCTGGGATTGAAGGTCTGTTTGAGAAGATGATCTATGGGGTCACTGGTACCTTATGTGCTCTTTCTACCATCAGAAATCAGTGAATTAAATTAGTGCTGTGCTACAGGAATTGAACCTTTGTGTTCCTTGGGACCTGTCAGACTTCCCTACTTTGTAGTAGGACCTGGTGCTCATGTCCCACAGTGAAGGGCAGAGCAAGGTGCAGCGTCCTTTTGTTCTCTTGAGGGAAACAATTTTGATGCCGATTGTTTGATGCTGATCTAGTGCACGATGCTGCTGTCACCTGCAGGCGTGATATTTTTTTTGGTGTGGGTGTGTGGAACAGCAGCCTGGCCGGGTGGATGTCTTTCCAAAAGCAGTGCTCAGAGTGGCAGCTGCCCGGCCGTTCCCAAGCCCCTGGACCCCGCTGTCCCCGCCGGTTCCCATTAGGTGTCTCCCTTCCCCTCCGCATGGCGAGCGCGGGCCGTGCCGGGAGGGATGGTCCCTTAGCGCCGCCGCGTTTCTGGCTCAGGGCGCCTTGATGGATGCTGTGCCGGGATTTTTGCTCAGGAAATTTCCTGCTGCCGGCACCGCTGTCAGGGCAAGTGTGCACCCTTTTCCAACCTCTCAGGGCCGCACAGTGGTCCTTGGGGCTCCTTGGGGTTCTTGGTCCATGTCTGTTTGGGGCAGACAGCATCCCTGCTCCGGACAGGTGTCCCAGCAGGCAGGGACAAACAGTGCTGATGGTCACAGAATCACAGAATGGTTTGGGTTAGAAGGGACCTTAAAGATCATCCTCCCCCCTGCCATGGGGTAGGACACCTTCAACTAGATCGGGGTAAAACCTTAAACACCCCCAGGGATAGGGCATCCACAGCTTCTCTGGGTAACCTGTTGCAGTGCCTTACCACCCTCAAAGAAAATAATTTATTTCTAGTATCTAATCTGAGTCTCTCCTCTTTTAGTTTAAAACCATTCTCCCTTACCTTATCACTATCTGACAGTGTAAAATTTGCTTTCCCTCTATTTTATAAGTAGTTTAAGCAGTTAAGTTTCCCCTTTAAGTACTGGAAGGCTACTAGGACATCTCTGCTTGGAGACCTTCCTGCTTAGAGATCTCACCCAAGCCTTCTCTGCTCCAGGTCTCTCAGCCTGTCTTCACAGGAGAGGTGCTCTAGCTCTCTCATCATCTGTGTGGCCCACTCTGACCCCTCTCTAATACATCCGTATCCTTCTTGTGCTGGGGATCCCAGAGCTGGATGCAGCACNTTTTGCTCAGGAAATTTCCTTGGCAAGGGAAGGGAGCTGCATCCTGCTGCCGGCACCGCTGTCAGGGCAAGTGTGCACCCTTTTCCAACCTCTCAGGGCCGCACAGTGGTCCTTGGGGCTCCTTGGGGTTCTTGGTCCATGTCTGTTTGGGGCAGACAGCATCCCTGCTCCGGACAGGTGTCCCAGCAGGCAGGGACAAACAGTGCTGATGGTCACAGAATCACAGAATGGCTTGAGTTAGAAGGGATCTTAAAGATCATCCTACCCCCTGCCATGGGGTAGGACACCTTCAACTAGATCGGGGTAAAACCTTAAACACCCCCAGGGATAGGGCATCCACAGCTTCTCTGGGTAACCTGTTGCAGTGCCTTACCACCCTCAAAGAAAATAATTTATTTCTAGTATCTAATCTGAGTCTCTGCTCTTTTAGTTTAAAACCATTCTCCCTTATCCTATCACTATCTCACAGTGTAAAATTTGCTTTCCCTCTATTTTATAAGTAATTTAAGCAGTTAAGCTTCCCCTTTAAGTACTGGAAGGCTACTAGGACATCTCTGTTTGGAGACCTTCCCGCTTAGAGATCTCACCCAAGCCTTCTCTGCTCCAGGTCTCTCAGCCTGTCTTCACAGGAGAGGTGCTCTAGCTCTCTCATCATCTGTGTGGCCCACTCTGACCCCTCTCTAATACATCCGTATCCTTCTTGTGCTGGGGATCCCAGAGCTGGATGCAGCACTGCAGGTGAGGTCTCATGAGAGCAGAATCATGGGGCAGAATCCCATGTCTTGGAGCCCACAATGCTTAGGATGTAGCCCAGGACATGATTGTCTTTCCGGGCTGCAAGGGCACTCTTGTGTGGTGTCCAGCTTTTTGTCCACCAGACCCCCCACAGATACAGAGCTGTATCTGTTTTGTATCCATGCAACTTACTTTGCAGCTTCATTCAGCACACCTACGTGAAGTTTCAGGCTGTACCCAGATTTCCTGGTGTCAGGAAAGCAGGCCAGTAAGGTGGAGGGAGGCTTAGAGAAGGGCTGTTGCCCAGTACCTGTGGCTACTATGAGGTGCTACACAGGTGCTGTCCCTGTTTGGGGTCTGGGATGTTCCCCTGTGTTACCAGTGTGTGGAGAAAAGACATGCAAAGAAGGATGTACGATAGCAAGCACAAACGTGCCTACCCCCCTCCCTGAATCCTAATATTAAATCATGACAATGATGTTCTGGAGACTTTCTGTGGTGAGAAAAAGGCCCTTTTTGGCAATGGGGTAGCTGGGAGGCTTTTGCCACTCTTTCTGCAGGTGATCCTACCTTTCTGATCCTACCTCTGCTCTAATAAGGTTGGCTCCTGTGTAGTCCTTGTGACATCCCATGGAACTGTCTAAAATTATTCAATTTTTGTGCATGTTGACACTGGACATGAATTTCTGCTGATCCAATATTATTTGGTATTCAAAATACAGCAGGTTGTGAAGGCAATAGCAATACAGCACCCTGCATGCTGCAGCCTTCACAGAGATCATCCAGCCACTGCCATGGCTTCTCCTCATCTGAAATCACCTTGCAAGGGGATTTTTGTGGCACTAAAAGGTTTATAGTTGATTGCATATTTTATTCTTTATTCACGTGCAACACTGAAGTGCCATCAGTGGCACTCCTGCAGCATGTGAGTTTAGGTCATCTTGTGACCATTTTGCAGAGAGAAGGACTTAAGCTTGAGCCTAAAATTAAGATTGCTAAGATCTAAATGCCAGAGCGGAATGTCTTTACAGAAGTATGTTTAAAATTTTTATTTTTGTTTTAATTTATTTATTAATTCTGGGCATGAGCTCTTGTTGTTGGCAGTGATGTTAGTTCAGCTGTCTCACAAATGGAGTTTTGCCCCAGATGCAGCTGCATCTACAATCTGTGGCATAGGCTGACTTATTTAAACAACATGTAGCATCTGGTCTCTGTGGCTTGGGCCACTTACTGAAGGTCACACAGCAGAGACTGGGAAACAGCCCAGCTCTCCTGCCTCTGATCACTGCACACGAATTTTTGCAATGCTTCCTCAACCACAGAACTGCACTAATGTCCACAGGCAAAAGAGGTGCTGTAGCCAAACTTGGGAGACGTGGAATTCAAGGTGCCTGAAAATCTGTTTGGGCTTGGAGGTGAGTGGTTGATGAGCTGGAGTCTGGCTGGTGGTCAGTGCTGAGTGGCAGCTCTCAGGTGTGTCACTGGCATGGATGGTGTCAAACGCCTTCACCACTGCCCTGGGTGACGGCCTGGCAGGCACCGCTGTGGATAATGCCAACTGGGGGGAGCTCTGAGTGCGCTGGAGGTTTGACTGCTGTCCAGAGAGACTTGACAAGCTGGGCAAATGGGCCTACAGGAACCTCAGAGAGCTCAACACAAAGGAATGCAAGGTCCTGAACCTGGGATGGAGCAAACCCATGCACCACTGCTGGCTGGGGAGTGATTGAGTGCTGGGAAGGAGCCTTGCAACAAAGGACATAGGTAGGGGTCCTGGTGGATACCAAATGGGACAGAAGTCCCCAGTGGGCCCCTGTGCCAGCGAGGCCTCTGTCCCCCAGCTGTATCAGCCAAAGCATAGCCAGCAGGCTGAGGGAAATGGTGATTCCTCCTGGCTGTCGTGTGCTGGGCTACTGTGCTCAGTTTGGCCCCATGGTACAAACATGGCATGGACATCCTAAATGAGTTCAACCAAGGCCACTGAGCTGGCTGGGGCCTGCAGCACATGATGAAATAGGAGGAGAGGCTGAGAGATCTGAGGTCTCTCAGCATGAGGAACTCGCTGTTGTGTCCAGCTGCCTAAAGAAGGGTTGCAGAGAAGATAGAACTGAACTTTCTCAGATGTTCATAACAAAAGAACAGAAGGTAATAGTCACAATCTGCAGCAAGGGAAATCCTGACTGAATATAAGGAGAAACCATCCACAGTCAGTGGTTAACCACTGGCATGGCTGCCCAGAGAGGCTGTGCAAACTCCATCCCTGAAGATTTTCAAAACTTGACTGAACAAAGCCCAGAGCAATCTGATCCAATTTTGAAGTTTTGAGTATAAGTTTTGACCAGATGACTCCAGAGGTCTCTTTCAACCTCATTTATTCTATGACTTTACAATAGCTGGATACCTTTAGTATAATTCCTGTTGTATTCCTGGGTGAACTGAATAGAACCCTTTGTCAGCATTGTTTTCACAGGCACACCTTTCATAACCACCACATATATCACAAAAGAGAAAAAAGAAGTCCAACACTGAGAGGAAAAAATTGAAGCATAACAATGTTCAAGAGCTACACAAAACCTCCAGTGTCTCAAAGCTGCTGGTTGTTGCTAGTGTTGGCATGAAAGGAAGTATAAAGTGGATTAAGTGCAAGGACAAACAATCTGAGGCATCCTGCTAGCAGATTCTCCTGTCATCCTTCTGCCTCCCAACATGATGGTGATCCAAGCAGTGCAGAGTTTTGGATGAGGCTCCAAGAGCTGAATCACTTTGACTGCCCTCCCTCCCCTGCAATGATCACACATAGAAAACAGACGTGACTGAGAGAGGCTCGGGCCCAGTTTCTAAAGGAAAGTCACTTTTCAGCATAGCCCACAATATTGCTTAGTTTTGTCACTTCAGAACCTAATGGCCTGATTAGGACACTTGTCAAGCCACTTGTCAAGCTGAGTTTCCTTCCTCAGGCTAGAGGAAAGTGAGTTTAGAAAGCTTTTGTTGCCACAAAAAGGTGATGGTAACCTTGAGATGGGATCTGTCCCTTGATGGCCTTCCTCCCCTGTGGCCCCAGTCACATTTAATGAAGGAGATGCAATGAAGTGACAAACATATTTTTGTGCTGCCAGAAAAGTGCATTGATAATGTAATTTCTAGATGGTATAAAACCTTTTGTATTTGAAGAATATTAAGGCTCCAAAGTGAAACTTCCATTAATGTAATAGTAATTCTATCCTCTCATTATTATGAATGAGGACATGAGGTTCTGTGTACACGGGAAATGGACTCCAGGCTTGATCAGCCAGGTAACACAGCAAATGGTTAGTTAATTGTGTGAAGTCTTTGGGCACATCTACTTTGGTATCTTAAACCATCTGGATATCTAGGGCATGGGTACAGGTCACTTGCACACTTCTGTCATGGGCAAACTTGTGCAGTACAGTCTGTGAGTTAGCACAGGCAGGCAGGAGATCTGCAGTCAGAGACAAGAGTGTTTGATGAGATTAATACAACCAAAGAAAGTATAAGTTTACAGGTGTAAATGTATTTCTGTGCTTGGCTCATAGCACAACTCATCCCTGAGCCTTAGACCTCATTCTTAGCCTTGGTCACATCTTCCTTGACCTGTTGTGCCTTCTCACCAGCTTGTCAGGGTCTCAACAGACCCTTGCCTGCTCCCCTTCCACAGCATGTTCCTGCCCAGGGTGTTCTGCATTGATCCCACTCCCCCCATTCCTGGCATTTCCCCATCCTGTTTTTGAATATGGCTAAATCATCATCTTGACTTATGGGCTTTCCTTGTATTCTGCATTGCTCTTCTGGTGCCTGACCTCATTTTGCCTTCATTTTTACCACTGACTTCAGACTGCCCAAACTAGTAGGCATATCCATGTTGTTACAGTAAAGGTGTTTTCCTTGGGTTGAAAATCAGAGAAACACTTTGGTGTTTCGTTAAGCCAATCCTTGGTGTGCTGAAGTGTGTTCTCCTATTGCCTCGAGCAAGGAGTATGCCTGCTGATGAGTGAGGTGGGATTGGGCTCCTGAGCTGTGTGGAACAGTCCAGAGCCTGTGCAGGACTGATGTTAAAACACAAATGAAAACAGCAATTTGCCAGCAGTGCTCTTCGTGTTGCTGTTGTGGCCCAGAGAGTTGTGCTGCTGAAAGGCTGAAAGTGACATATGTGAAGAATAAAGGACCAGTAAATAGAGGTTAAGGGGACTATTCAGTATTCTGTAATCTAAGCAGTAAACACTGGGAAAAAAGGGTGCAGGCTCTCCTGGGATGAGCCCTAGAAATCAGTGATGTGGTACAACCTGGGAAAAATGTGTGGAAGCAGCCATGCCTAAAGCTGGAATTAACACTTGCTCAGTCAAGGTTGTCCTTACTTGGGCTTAGTATCATACTGAATCTAAGATCTGCATCAAAACTCTTTCAGCTGTGTTGGCCAGACTGAGAACTTGCTAATCTTGTTTTCTGCTTTGCACCTCTGGAGTTCACCTTTCATTGTTTGAGGTTGTTTTCCTTTACATTTGCACAATTTGAAACGAAACAAAACAAACCCCAACAAAAACTATAACCCAAAATTTCATAGCAATAACCCAAAATTTCAGAGCAGTTTTTTTAGGAGCTTGAGAATATTGTCTCTTCTGGTGTGAGCCCACATGAAGCTGTACTAGTTCAGTAGTCCCCTTGGCAAGGGAGAAATCACTATAATGACTGGCCATGTTCCCCCCTGTTCCTTGAATTTGGACAGCTTCAGGCAATGGCAGGCAGTTGGCAGCTTCCTGGGTAGCAAGAACAGTTTCAAGAAGCAATTACAATAATTTGTCTCTCCTCTCACCTAGAGGAACTGAGCTGCTGCTGCCTTCTGCCTCTCTGTTTTGAAAGCCTTTGGCCTTTGCTTGGCCATCACCAATTTGAAGTCCTGCTCATTACACACATGCCAAGTAATGCCACTTTAAAAAGCCAAGTCCATTGACTTCAGAAGGACTGCTCGTGTACTTCAACTTCTGTGTGTTTACAAACCAAGGTTTTACCTTGGGTTACCACCACAGAGATTGATGGGAAATCTGCTCAGAGGGTAAAAAAAATAATGGAGTGTATGTCTAGCAGGATTTCATTCCAGGCTTAAATTATATAAACACTCCTATAATAAGCATCTTTGGCAAAATCCATGACCCAGCTGTGCCACTTTTCTTGCAGTACTTCTATTCCTGGATCTATTTTGCCGAGCTGTAGGAAATTTCTTGAAGTGCCTAAGTAAGCATCTCCTCAGGTCGTGCTCCCCCAGCAGCCAACAGACAGAGGTCATCTTCTCCAGACGTTGTGTCCAGTCTTAGCTCTGCTCTGGAAGTGGAGATGAAGACAGCCTTTCTTCCAGGACCCTACTGGGAATTTACAGTGACTGGACTCCAAACTAGCCTCAGTTAGATCCCTAAAGCTGGGGGACAGAGGGGAAACCCTCAGCTCTTAATGTCTGAGAACCACCCGTGAGGTTATTTCTCAAGTCCTTGTACCCCTGACCTGGAGCAGACTGTGGAGGGTGATGAAGCTGGTCCTGCTGTGCCCAGAACAGGATCTGTGAGATCAGAGGACCTGTGAGACCAGAGTCTGAGCATCCACACCTGCAGAGCTCTCCACTACACGGACGAGTTCTTTGCAGTGGAGAATCATGTATCACGCAGCAAGTTCAAAAAGACAAAAATCTCACCCTTCAGGAATTATTTTCCGTCTAAGGAAAACAACAGATAACATGGATCCATGACAAAAAAAAACAAAAAAACCCTAGAAAATAACCTCAAGAGTTAAATCTGATGAATATAAAATACTGCACAAACTATAGCTATAGAACTATAACTCAGGATATTCACTACGTTTGCTAAATCTCTCTCACACAGCATTTTAAAAGACCAACATTTTTTGAAGTAATCTTTCCCCAGCTATTCTGTATTAATGACTATTTGCATAATAAGTTATTTTAAAAGATATATGCATAACATACTTCTTTGAAGATATGCATTGGATAACTTGGAATAAATCCTACCTCATTTAATACAGATTTTCTGAGATGTGTAGAAAAATGAGAGTCTTGAAAAACCTGGAAAGAATTCACATCTGATGAAAAAGAAAATATTATATGTGATTAAATTTTCCAACCAGCTTTAATAAATACACTGATATTTAAACCAGAGCAAAACAGAACAGTGAGGTATGTCAACATTTTTCAAGGCTTCTAATAATTTTTCAGAACATGAATACTGAAAAGCTATATCCAATTATCATTACTCCTTTTTCTTCTATAAATGGCTGTAAAGTAATTGAGAAGGTAAGAGAGTATTGGAACATGCTGCTAAAACTTACTAGAACACCTAAATCCTCTGAACTACAAATAAAATAAATGGGAATCACTGTAATGATCAAGTTATTTAAATTAAACTAAACACAGTAAAAAACGTATTTTTTTAATAGAAGGGAAGTGAAAAGTTAAAAATAACATTTTTTATATGAGATTGCTCTTCATTAATAAGACCTGCAATACTTTTGCCTCTTAAGCCCATATCACATGTAAAGTATTCTAACACTTCTAGTTTTTAAAATTCTTTTTTTTTTGCATGTGTCTTTCAACATTTGAATGTATCTCCTACATGTAAAATTCGGTCCTTCATGGTGAGTGAAGGTTTTTAAGATGCAGTACCTGAAGTTCTGGACATATTTCATTATCTATCTCAGAACACTCTTTCTAGCCTGCCCCTCGTACTTTCAAAATTTAAACAGAGCTGAAATAAGGAAACTAAAGCAAAACAGAAAAGAAACTGTAACTTGAGTCTGTTCAGCTGCAGCACAGCCTGTCTGTGAGAGGAGATCTGAACACTAATCTCATTGTTGATTTACATCAGATTCCTTTAACTTTTGTCTGAGTCTTTGCTGAGGCTGTTCAAATCAGTTTGTAAATGTAGATTGAAGGAGCAATTTATACCATTATCTTGACAGGCAGCTCAATCAGGATAATTCATTGAAAATATCTATTTAGAACTCATCATGGAGACAGAGCATTTAATGCTTCCCTTTTTCAAAAAGTAAGGACGATTTGCTAAGGAAATGGGGAATTGAAACACTTAAAAAAATTTTTTTCTTTCTAGAAAACAGATGTACTTAAGCTCTTATTAGCTCTCTTTGCATTGATGTGATAATGCATGATGCTTTCCAAGTCATGAAGGAGACTTAACCTATAAAAATTACTTGCAAATTGTATAATCCAAGTTTTAATAAATAAATGTTTACCAAGTTATAATAAGGGAAACAGTGTCCACTGTAACAGAAATTTATTACGTTAAAACACAGGTCCCTATTCAGCAAATCAGTTTAACACATAGCTAGCAGATGAACAATTCCCTTAAATTAAATCTATAAGGAACTCTGTTGACATGAATTCAGACATCTAAACCAGGAATCTTTCCAGCAATTAATGAGTGAGGTGCTCAGTTTCCCACATGCTTCAAATTTAGGATAGGAAGGCAGGTTGTCTGAACTGGCTCTTTACCTATTGAGGGATAGATTTTTTCCTGATAATTTTACTGCTCAGGAGGCCTTATTTGCAATTCTTAAGTGTATCTTCTGACCAGTTTGTAACCCCAGGAAGGGCCAGCAGGCTCACAGACTCTGACAGCACAGCAGGATCCCTCAACTCTGTGCAAACGGATCTTTGCAGGGATGCAGACTTGGCCAGATTTTGAAGCTGCTCCCTGGTCAGAATCTGAGGGGCTGGCAGTGAGGTGCAGGAAGGATTCTTATGAAAGATGCTTGTGTAGAGCAGAAAGCTGCTACAAGGGGCTTTTCTATATTGGTGTGGAAGTGAAACCCTGATTGCTTGGGAAACCTTGCCTAAAAAACCATAATGCTTTTTTATAGAAGTGCCCAAATGTTTTTTCAAACAAAAGTCTTATGAAAGAGTTAATATGTTGTAATTTCACTGACAAAACAAAGGCACAGACAACTTTTCTTCTTAGCATCACAGAGGCAGCCAAAAGACTCCTCTCTGGTTCTGTATTGCTACCACTGGGGCATATTCTCATTTCTTCTTCTTTTCTTGAGGAGTTATTAACATATTTATATCTCATAATAAAGAGATAGCTATGCGATATCCAAACATGCTAGGGAAGAAAATGGGAGCAAAATGTATGGGTTTGAAACTGCCATTTCATTAAAAGCATCTCAATTTGTTTGTTTTGAATGTAAAAACAGTGGAAAAAACCTAACAAAAAAGTGAAGGCACATAAAAAATAGTATATTTTTTATTGGTTATGAGAGCACTTTTTTGTGAATGCATGAACAAATTGATAGATGGAAGAAACGGTGGATTTTGGGTGGCAAGGGGCTCTCATTGTGTCCAGTGGTATCAGCAGAGTTGCCTGGGATGCCCAAAATGCCATTAACTCTGCAAGCCTAATCTACTTTTTGAGGAAATTTTAAGCAGATAAGGTCTGTTTAAGCCTTTTCAATTTAAAAGGCTGCAATACAGCACAGAATGAAAATGGTAAGTTTTCCAAACGGTGAGATACAATTACAATGTTGCACAGCAGCACTGGAGAATAAATACAAGCATTTCAGGCTGATAAGCATCGGGTACAAACTGAGTATGAAGATAATTTGTATTTGTTTTTCTTTGGCTATTATGAACTTTGATGATTTTCATCCCAATTTAATAGCATGATAAATCATTTTCATGAACATCATGCACTTTAATTGCTTTCTTGTTAAAATGTGAGCTAATTGTCCTTGGTCTTCAGGGAAAATAAAATACTGTTCTGAACAACCTGAGTCTCTGAAGTTCAACAAAGTTGCCTGAAAGTGCAGATGTCAGAACAGCCTGCAGTCATGTTCCTCGCGGGAAGAGATAAAATTGGAGCGCACTGCTGTGTGTCCTTGTTGCTGGGTGAAGGTCTGTGGCTGAGGGAATTCCAGAGCTAGGCTTGCCTCTGACCCCCTTGGCCTTTTCAGACTGTACCAATGGCTAACACCAAAATCCCACTGGCCTGGGCAGGCCTGGACACCTGCACTGGGCATGGCAGTGCTGCTCTCGCTCAGATTTTCTGTAGGGAAAGAGCTTTGCTGCTCAAAAACCCCTATGCCTGCTCCTTGGGAATGACACCAAAGAATACCTTATAAATGAAATATGCTTCCCATTAGGGATTACAGCATCATTTGATCAAAGTCCACTGGAAATAGCTCTTGGCAGCACAGACATTCTCTGTTACTCTTCACTCGCTTGAGTCTGATTGGCAAAGCGGGGAAAAGCAATGCTGACTGGAAGGCTAGAGGAGACAAGGACATGACAGGAGTTCTATTGTTGTTTTTGTTGTCTTTCTCCTTGGTTAAGGAATGCCTGCGTGAAATTAGTTTTATGGATGCAAAGAAAACATTGGCAATGGCTTTATTGTTCTGTGGAGCTGATCATGCCCTACACACTGGCTTAACTTGTAAAAGTAATGCAATACAGGCATCACTTGAAATTAAACAATTTTTTGGCAACTCTGGTAAATCTGTCTTTCATCGGCTGTAGAGCACCGACACACTTGATGGAGTTAAAGAATGTTTGGAAGACTTCAAGCTCTCTCTGGTTTGAGTTTAACGAAATCTGGGCAATCAAATTGTCTACCTGGCAGCTCACAAGAGACACTTCATGTTCATTATTTTGTAGTTAAACTATCTATCTGCCTTGATGTGCAAGGATACAATTTGTATACATTTTAAAATAATCTATTTCCATTGTAAATTACCCATAAATTAGATACAGACATTTAGGCACCTCTGAGGGGTTTTTCAGTCTCTATTTTTGTATGAGGGATACATGTTGCTGAGTTTTGTACATTGGTTCCTCTCTGGAGAAGATCGGTGTTTGCAGCTGGGAGAAAAATTCACCCCTCCACTGCCTCTTCTTCCCATTCTATGGACCATAAATCATAACCTTTAAAAAGATGAAATACTGGTGCAGTGCTGTTTTTTATGGCTTTTGTTTGAAGACTGCAGAGCATCTGACAAATGTAAATTGATACTGACAAAACCTCAGTGAGTTATTATAGAGCTAAACCTGTCCTTCATAGAGATGGCAAAACATAAGTAATATGATTTATAAAAACCTCCCTACCCCAAATAGGTTGTGAGCATAGTCCTAGTTAAACACGTTTGGGTCACTTTTCCTGTTGCACGTAAATCTACAATGCCTTTAAGAAAAAAGGCAGAGACAGATGAAGGAGCAGGTCCTTTTTTCTGCCATCTTGTGCCTCAGTGTTTGCACTTCAATGTAACAAAATTAAGCACTAGTTCACTGTATTCCTTCGACTCTGTGTTGATCCCAAGTGCTGGTACCCAGATAATTTGGACACGATGTCCAAATTTGTACAAATTTGTTTTACACTGTCAATGGAGAAGAGACAAAGTTTTCCTCCCAGCTTACTCCCCGTATGTGAAAGTTGTCCCATTGTTAGTGTGTGTGCAATTCTATTAAAAAAACAGTCAAAAACCCCTGTAAAAATAGGGTTTGTACAGAGCAAGAGAGAATGGAGGATAGCATACTTTCCTGCTAAAGCGGGTCCTAGATTCCTCTGAGTGGTCTTCAGGCCTTTCTCACCCCTTTTCTCTTCAGACACACATGTTCCAGTTCATTTTCGCTTTTATTTCCTTTTTGTGAGTGTAATGTGCAGATTACACAGCTGTCTTTTTGGTTATTAAATGGGTTTTTTATAGTTTAAATATATCTCATGTCTGTGCATATAATGGTCCCAACATGTTTATGACAGGTTATGTCATTGGTTCCCTTGTTAGTGAAACTAACAAAGCTTCTCCACTAGTTTAAGAGGCCTGGGAATTTTGTGCATCCTGTTCTTGTTGCTGTATGTCAGTGCTGGGCGAATTGCCACTATACCTCGGTGCACAGTTCACTGGTTAAGAACATGTGAGTGTGTCTCCCTCTAATGTGTGGCTCCAACAACAACCTGCTCATTCCCCAAAGCCAGCAAAGGCAATCTTGCCAATTCTTGGGATTTTATTGTGAGTCCCTTGACATTTGGTGTGTGCCTTAAAAAACACAGCTCCTGGAGTTAAGATGACTACATAAGAACCTCAGCTTTCATTTGAAAAATAGCATAAAATAACATACTCTGAGCCTTCCTGTTGTGGAAGTGTTTGGAAGTAGACCCCAGTGGTTAAAAAAAAAACCTAGACAGCAAATGCAACCAACCCCTAATGTGTTATAAAAATCATATATTGCCGTGTGATTTTTAGCTAAAGACAAGTTCATGAGTATGGGAACCTGTCTGCAACTTTTGGATGCTCGAGCTGGCAATGTAAGAGATGCTGTTTCTGTTCAAGTGCTGGGCTTTTGTACTTTTGATGCTGGAATTCCCATGCTTTTTCCCAATGACAAATATAGTGCTGATCTGTGTGCTGCTCAGGATTTGACTCATCTGCAGCCAGCAGCCTGGGGTTGTTTGGAACTGAAACTCAGGTATGTTGCACTTAGTCAAGGACAACTCTGCTTTAGTTCACTCCCCTTGATGAAAGATCAGACCTGTGCAGGTGCTAAACAAATTCCTCCCTGGTTACATCTCCATGGTTCTGAGAGCCCTCAGCCCCTTTGGTCTTGGCTCCAGAAGCCACACAGCCATGCTAATATTGCTAATATTGCTAATATTGCTAATATTGCTGTGTTCTCTGCTTTCCAGTGTAGTAGTTCATTTGGACACCCTGCTACACTGGCACAGAGGCACAACTTCCAGACAGGAGCAGCTTGGAATTTGGGGTGAATGCATTGGCCTGTTCACACCACTGTAAGGAGAGTTTTGCTAGCAGCGCCTGGGGAATCACTTCTCAATTGCCAAAAAGACACCTTGTGCCACCAAAGCTGTGCTTTCCAGCACCTGTGCTCACATATGTTTGAGAACTACTGTGCTCATATACATGTGAAAATGGAGCATCCCAAGCTGGATTTACATTTTATATGTTGGGCTTTTAAATATCTGCCCATGCATGTATCTAAAAGCACCCTCTTCATTGGACTGGACTTTCTAAAGATCACAGTCCTTTCATCAGAAATTGACTTGTAGCAACTTCAGCACTGGCTTGATGATACTCACTGCTTGAGATATTGATACTCTTCTGCCTTTTCCCATCTATTTCCTCCTTGGGTTGAGCCAACCCCTGTGGTCCCATACGGGCAAATTTGGCAGGTGCAGGGAGTGGATAACAAGCTCTGGAATATATTTTTCCAAGTGTGTCATCTGGCTTATAGGAGAACTCTGGCTTAGCTGTACTGCCAGTACTGGAATGACTCTGGAGCTGTCTCCCAGTCAAATGGTCATAGAGCTGGCTGGCTTGCTTTGTTTTCCTGGACAGCGTATTGTCTCCCTTAAAAAAAAATAAAAATTAAAAAACCAGATATATTCCCCTTTCACTGTGAGAAATATGGTCCATATGAAACATCTGACATTAAACCCCTGTTTTAAATTCTTTCTGCAATCTGTGTACTAGGTCCACTAGGATAAAGGAGAGTATTATTCCAGTGCCCATATATGTTTGTTTTATAGCTGGGAGAGGAGTTATAGGAGCTACCTGTGTCTTTGCTTCCGAAGTCCAAATCTCAGCTCTGAGAATGAGTGTAGAATTCTTTGCTTGCAAAACCACAGCTGTGGTTAATGACCATAATGGAGATGAAGCAGCACATTTTCTTGCAAACATTAATAACTCCTGTGCACATTGTCCACATTTTGCAACCACATTTTCAAACCACGGCATGTTTTTCAGAGGACAGCTGCTTGAGGAAAGCCTTTCTTGCTACCAAATGCTGGCACTTGGTTGCAAAGGTCTGCTCTCGATTTAAAGAGTAGAAATACAACAGGACTGGTAGCCCAGCACTTGAAAAATCAACAACTAAATAAATCTGGTAGCTATTATTGATCTTCATTTCCCCCCAAATGGTATCAGAATTCAGCATTCCTCAGGCTGAAGGGAATGAGGAGTTCATTTTTGAGTACTTGCCATAGTGCATATGTCAGTACTTGCCACTGACTTTTCCCCATTGCAGCCATCTGCAGCCCTCCTGAACAAAATCATGTGCAGCATTGTGTTTAATGTTCCTGAAAGAAAAGGGAACATGTAATAATTATTTTAAAATAAACACCAAAGGGACAAGTACTGTGTTCTTTGGCTTAATTCATACACGGATGAAATCATTTCTCTAAGCAGTCCTGCCAATGTCTTGTTTCAAAGTCTGAGCCTTGGAGGAGGGCTGCAATCACTGAATGAAGTGTCAGCCATCCCTCCCTCCTCCCGCCCTGCTCCCAGCTCCACGGCAGCCCAGCGAGCTCAGCCACTGCTGCACCATGTCCAGGGAGAGGAGGCATGGAATACCTGCTCAGGGCAATAATATACCACTGGAATTTAATGTGAGCAGGAGCCCAGGTGCCCTGTGGCAGCCAGCTCAGGTGCCCTGGCACTGGGTCCCCACTTCACCTCAGCATGGAGCAAACACAAGTCCTGATGGCACTGTCCATTGTGGGCTCAATGCCTCCGAGAACTTGGGATCAGCCTGGTCCCCGCGGTGGGGTGGGGATGAGTGGGTTCCCCTGTGGGTGCCACGTGTGCTGCTCTCCCTCCTGGCACTGAAGTGCTGTGGCTGTGACACTGGGGCTCTGCTGCAGGGAGGTGCAGCTACTGCTGTGTCCAGCTCCAGTGTGTGGGTTCAGCTCCTGGTGTGGGCAATATTAGACAACTCTGCAGGCTTAACATTTGTTTTGTCTGTATTAGATAAGAGTTCTTGTTCTCTCTCTCTTGCTCTCTCTCATACTTTCTTCCTCCCAATCTGTCTCCCTCTATTTGCAACATTTGGTGGCAGTGGTACAGAGAAGGGGTCCAAGTTCAGCTTGTGGCTTAGCCCATCCTGAAAATCCCACTGCTCCTCCTGGCTCTCAACCCACAAGAGAAGGGGCCATTAGGCTGAATGCATGAAGATACTGGGATACCCATGGGTTGTTCATGGTCACCTGAGGTCAGGTGTGGTGAAGTGCAGAGTAATGTCTAGCTCACGTGTATTTCAAATATATTTTTGCTTTTTTTTTTATACCTGATGGACACAGAAAGAATTGGCACTTCTGTGATGGTGTAAAGCCACAGAAGTTGGGGCATGATGACCTCGCAGTGTCATGGCCAGGGCTGTGCTGCTCTGCTACCAACATGCCAGGACAGAGGACCAGGGACTTGGCAAGGCCGTTTACCACCTCTTGGCAGCCACTCTACAGTTTAATTTTTAATTACCTTCAAGGACAATCTCAAGATATTACCAATGCTCTCAGAGGGAGTTTCATCAGTCTGTATTCAGAAATCACAGTGAAAACTCAAATTTTGCTTTGGCATTCATTCTGAGGAACATTTTAAAACTTTAATATAATTGAGATGAGACCCTGTAACTGACCTGTGTTTTGTTTTTAATTTCCAAACCATTATTTAATTTCTCTGAGACGGTGCCTATCTTGTCAAACCAAACATGATACTGACACTTTATTTATTGTTTGTAGGAAAATCTGCAAAACCTTTTTCCAACCAAGACTCCATAATTCCCACTTAGTGACAGCTGAAAGAAGTGGGCTTCATCTTGTCTGCACGAGGCTGGCTTTTCCGCATCAGCATCATTGCTTTAGCTCTGAACCAGAACCAGGGTCATTCACACCAATGAATGCTGTGCCAGCACGAGGGACGTTTGCAGACAAGCCTTCCTGCACTAGTAGACAGCACAGAGTCAGAACACAAAGGCTTCACAGGCTTGCAGCCGTCTCAGTGCGAAGATGCTGATCCTGTGAGCAACATCCTGAACAGATGTCTGCTCTGTAATTGCTTGTGTGCATGTTAACACTAGCAGGTGATGACCTGACCACCGGGCTGGGTGTGCAGGGCTGTGGGTGGGTGTGCAGGGGGGTCAGTGTGTGTTAAAGAGGACGATTTTCTGGATGCTGACTGACCTTGATGTGCAGTAGCGTTTGATGAAATGCATCATTTACCCTAAAGAGGGGCCTGATCAATCACAACAGGTTGAGGTCTATCTGCCTAGCCTTAGCCCTGTGAGTCGGTGGCTAGGGAGGAAATTGTTACTCTCCAGCTCAAGTGAAATGAGTCATGAAGAAGCAAAGATCCTGTGTGAGTTTGATACAATGTTCACTATGTCTTGGAAGAGCTATTTTAAGAAGAATTTGGCCAGAATCCTCAACTTTTGATTATTCTTCTTTCCTTCTCCTTGCATTTTACTGTTTCCCTGTAGCATGTTCTAAACGTTGTGTCTTGATTTATATCTGTAAATAAATCTCCTTATTTATGAGGATGTAATGTCCCTGGGGTCCAGGAGGCCCCAGCCATTCCATGTAGCTGAAAGAGACGTTACCTAAGTGGACCATGAATCAGAAGTGGGGCAGACAGGGAGAACTATTCTTACCAACCCGCTTGACTTGTGAGGGGGTCTGCCCAAAAGGCAAGTGGGGGCAGCTGTTGGGGGGGACTGGGAAGGTGTTAGGAATGATACCCTGGGGTATAACTTCTGAGCATTACAAGGTGCTGTGCTGAATTATGGAACAGTGGAAGGAAGCAGGAGAGACTGTGGGAAAGCTGTTCGTGTGCTATCTAAGCAATAGCCAGGGCGTTCTTGACAGAGGAAGAAAGGTAGAAATTGGTGGTAGCTGCTAAAATGAATGAGTTGCTTTCTGCTGTTTGCTTGCCAGAAGCAACCTGATAGAAAATGTGTAGCAGCTGGAGTTGGGTTGGTCACAGTATAGTTATTATGATGGAGCTTTTCTTGCAGCCTCATGGGCTCTACTTCCATTCCTGCATTGCCCCTCTGATGACAGGAAATAAAACCTAGTGTTAGCAGTGCCATTGCTGACCAGTGTCCACAGAGGAGCCACAGTTGCATTCTACATGTTTGAGTGCCAAGCTTACAGGAGGTTTCTGCTTCTCTTGGGAGACAAAGCCCTTCCATCTTTTTCTGGACAGGTTCTGGTTGGAGAGATGTGATGTTATCCACAGCAAATTCAGGTTGTGAGGAGTGCCAGTGTCTGTCACCTGACTTTTCTTTGTTTATGGCCTTTTTTGGTAGGGTAGAAACTTTGTTCTAACACGAGCATAATTTCCATTGCCTTCACTGAGAGATTTCACAGACTAGGGATCAAAAGTCTTTCCTTGATTTTTTTTTTAAATCTGTCTTTCTTTTTCAGGAATTTTTTTACCCATTTATCTTGGTAATAATACTCTGCTTGCTCATCTCAGTGAACAGGAGATGAAGAATGGCTCTATGTATTTTTACAGATAGTTTTATTGGGGCTAGTAGGGTCCTGATCTATGATTAGAAAAGTAACTGTCTTGGAAATGCTGTCTTCTCATTAAAATATATGTTCTGGCTTTGAGTCTAGGCTTTTACTGTGAGTGATTACTGAAGATAATGTGTTTATTTTAATAAACTAACAAATGTTCTACTAGCACATGTTTAAAAATATTTTCATTGAGTCTTTCCTTAAAAGGTTCTAATTTCATGGGAAGATTGAGTCTTCTGCATGAAAAATAGAAAGGTTTGGGAAAAACCAAGAAATATTTCAGGTAAAAAGCATTATTAGAAAGTTCTATGTCAGGCCATCTTCATGCCCACAGTTTCTCATATGAACTGACCCCATCTCTCTGTCCTGATGTAATCACAGAATTGCCACCTTGCACTGCTTCCCTTTTCTGTGTGAGGACATCACAGTGCACTGGGAGATGCAGTTCAACCAACTATTTTCATGAAACTAGAACCATAGCATTTAAAGATTAAAATATTGTTTATGTTTCCCCCCACCCCCCCAAAAAGAACCTAAAAAACCCCAGGATTTCTGTAAAAAGAGGGAAAAGTGCTGGCATAGGCAGGAGACTGATTAAATTCCTCTACATGTCACTTCAACACACTTATTGGCTTAGAAATGGTAACAATGTCCTCTTGGTAGTAGTGAGGTAAGTGGCAGAAAGCAGCCAGTACTCTTATCAACTCCCTAGAGGAGTTTGGAGAGTGACAAAGAAGAAAAATCATCTTTTGTCTTGCACATAGACCAACTATGATATGTAATCACAGAAATAAAGAGCCCACAAGCAGCCAGTCTTTGTCAGCTGTCTAATTATAGCTACAGCCAACTAAATAGCCAACAACATGCAGTCCTCATTAAATCTGCCGTGAGCAGAAATTGCTGTTAGGGTCCAGAGAAGCTGGGATAGTGAGAGGCTGGACAGAAGTCATGCAGGGAAAAATGATTTGAGGAGAGGAAAGGCTCTGTGGTCCCCCAGCTTTGGACATTGAGGAACTGAAAGGCTAATATTAAGAGGACATGACTTTTTTTTCAGAAATTCAGTGTGAGTGACCCAGAGATGTTGAGGATGATTATTCAGCTGCTCTCTGAGATACTTTTGAAGAATTTTTTTGTTGAAAACTTCCCTTTCAACCTTTTAGTGGCTGAGTTTTCCTTTGCTTTAGCCTTATTTATGTTGTTTTAACACTGGTAGGGGATGAGGTTGCCACTCTTGTCAAAACACAGAAACAAAAAACTAATAAATAAACAACCCTTCTCTACTTTTCTTACAAAAGAATGTTGGTTGTGTGTGGGCAGCTGTGATCAGAGTAACAGCACTAGAAACATAAGATAAACGCATGAAAAAGCTGGCTACAATGTCGGGGAGGTGTCCAGGTGGCAATATTAATAGGAGGACTCAGAGACTATTTGAAAAACCTTGAAATCTAAGTTACAGAACACTTTGATAGCTATTTTTAAAACATGAACAGTACATTAGCTTTTCTTTCTTTCCATGTGTCCATTCTCTCTTAGGATTCTCCTGTGGACAAAATCCATTCCTCAACTCTTGCTGTGATCATTTGTTGTCTGCTTAATTTCTGAGGTGCACACTAGAGCCTCTAGGCTGTATTGATGGTTTGATTCAGTAGCAATAGCTGAATGATAGGGGAATAGATAAAATCAGCTTTTTCCACCTGAAGCATGATTCTCTAGGGAATGATGAATTCAAAAAGGAATGAGGTCTTCCTCATAAAAAAACCCAAATACCTCATGGTCTTGGGGATATTTAAATGCAAGCTGGAAAATCCCCTGGATTTTTCTACCAGCAGCAGCATCAGAGTTTGTGCAGCCAGAGCCCTCTGGGAGCTGTGCAGCTGAAGCTGGTGGCACAGGGAAGATGCTGCCAGGTGGAGAAGGGAAATGAGCTCCTCTCTGCTCCCCCCTCCCTCACCTCCATCTTCCTCCTGGCTCTGCTGGGTCAACAGTGAGGAGTGAAGGGAAGGGCTCCATCTGCTGCCATCTTTTCTTTTTCATTAGGAGCCTGGCAAATATTGCTTCTAGCCCAAAATGCTTTCAGCTTAAGACTGACCCCCTCAATACACACCTCTGAGCAGAGGGGTAGCATATACAAGCCCATCACCCACAGCTAAAGGGTATCCACAGCAGCCTTTAGGCCTTGAAAGGCTAAAGGAGGCACAAAACAGAAGATATGTTACTGATGATTTGCTTCTATTTATTCCCAAAGACCAGTGTAAAGGAGTTTAAGGTCTGAATTCATTCGTAGCCATGCACTGAAGTTGACAGAGTTAGATCAGGACTGTGTTTGGCAGGATTTCCATATCCTGCAATTCGACATGGAATATGTAATCATCTGACAGAAGGTTCAGTATGTTTAGTTGTATAACTGTTAGAACAGATAAAGGATCAGCCAGGCAAACAGTGAAATATGAAAACGGTTCTCGTAAAAACATCCCAGCCTTGGGGCAAGCATCTGCCAAAACTACTCCGTGGTGACATGAATGGACACAGCGTTTAACTACTCTCCAAGAGGAGAGAGGATTACAAGGAGGTGGGGAAAGCAGAAGAAGCCAGAGCAAGCCTGCCAACAATAGCAGGTTGCAATACTTAATCTCAGTGCTTGTGCCAATGAGCTTCGAAGCTGCTGTTGTTTTTATGAGGAAAAATGCAGAAAAGACTAATCTGTGTATTTATGTCTGTCTGGAAATGTTATAAGTGCCGTGTGGTCATTTTGATTCCAGAACCAATGGGGTCGGTATTCCCAGGATGGGGAGACTTGGACAGGGTGCCAGAACTCAGCCACTACACGTGGGACTGCAAGAAGAGAGAGTGAGTAAATGGAGAGATTCAGCAAAGTGGAAAACAAACCATGAACTCTACCCACACTTCCAAATAATCAAATTTTTTAGGGCTGTTTCAGCTCAGGGCTACAGCTTGTATGCCCTTGAGAAGTTCTAGAATATTGTCTTCAGTCCTCTCAAATAACAAAGTCACCTAAATTGCTCATTTGTTTTCTGCTGTGAATATAACTGTTATTTTGTGGGAGTTTATGCTGGTGAGGTGAGCTAGAGCGAGCATCCTGTGTGCTGCAGGCTCCAATGAACACAGACAAGTGCAATAGAGGGGCAGTGCTTGCCTTCCAATGACAACATTTTCCTGTGTTTACCAGTATAATGTTTCACAGAACAAGGGCCTGTGGCTTATTATCTACTTGTCTGTCCATTCTCAATGGAAACAGAGCATTTCTTGACAAAATAGATTGGGTTTTAATTGGTGGCTACTCTGTTTTGGTTTTTGGTTCCATGTAATTCTTTTGACAGTGGCAGCAGAAGTTGTCAATACAGCACTGACCTTTTGTGGGCCCTAGGGTCTGTATGCAGGTGACAGGCACGTCACAAACGTTATTGATCAGTATTGGTACAGAGCAGGCTTAACATGACAGAAATTTGTGTCATTTATGGTTACCACTGTGGTTACCACAGGCTGCCTGGGGGCTTTGGGGTCAGGTTTTGTTACTGGTGACAGAGCGAGGAGGAAGCAGGCCTTCCATGGGTTGTTTGAAAGATCTGCAGAAGTGGATTTGGATTCACTGGGCATTCCCTGAGGAGGGTGGAGGAATAACAGATTATTTGCTGCTACTTCATACTACTCTTTGGTTACACAAAAGCCTAATACACTGATCTGTCTTTCCTATCTGATCCTGCCATGGTAGTCTCCATGCTGTCTAAGGGTTTGTTTGATAACGTGTCTCTGGTGGTTTGTGCAGTTTTGCTTTAATCCAGCTAAAGCTTAGCTCTGTTTGACTGGTAAAAGACAGTGACACGTAGGAGTAGAGCTTCTTTGGCTTTCTTTGTTGGATAGGACAGATACTTGGCAGCTGAGTTTCCCAGGGACCTAGGGATTAAAGTGAACCTTGAGTTTCTTTCTTACTTGAAAGTCTCCATCACTCCAAATTTAACATTTTTCTTCTATATAGGCTGTAAACTACTGCAGGGAAGAAACGTTTTCCAGATGACACTGCCCCATAAATGGTGTTGTAGGATGTCAATTAACTGTGATGGGAGTTGCACATCTCTAGAGTACTCACAAGATCCCTTTTGACAATGAAGTGTCATTTTGGAGATAAATGAAACGCGTGGACAGGTAAGAAGTTGAAAATTAGGATGATCCTTGTCTAGAATTGATTTATGTGAGATTCAGGAATGATTTCTTGGCGAACTGGGCTAAATCTAGGCTAGCCTGAGCCTAATAGGGTTTGCTGCTTCTGTAAAAACTTTTGTCTTTCAATATCTCTTTATCTGTCAATGTTCCTATAGTTTTTTTTAAGGAATGGAAAGAGAATTTCCACCACAATGGTGTCATGCTTTGATGTTCACTGAAGTTTGTGACCTTCCAGATCCAAATCTGAATGTCTAACATGATAGCCTTACACAGTATAAGTGAGAAGTTGCTGTGCAGATGGGAGTTTCAGCTGAGGTGGAAGACTGAACCATTTCCTTTGGAAAAGGAGGAGATAACAAGGAAAATGGATGTTCAGCAATGTGGGTACTTCAAATACAGATTCCCACATGCCTTGCTGTAATTTGTCTTGATGATTCTGTGGGAACCAACTTTTCCTCCTGTTATCCTGGATCAGATCTCTCAAAGATATGAGATGGAGACGAGAAGAAACTGTCCTTCAGATTGAAAAGAAAAAAACAGATCAAGCAGCAAATAAGTAAACTTTGGGTAATCAGACACCCTTGCTGCATACCTAAATCTGTAATATCATACGAAGTTTATCAGAGGGGTTGGAACGTTTACACCAGTGTTATGGCGCCAAATTTCTCCTGGGCAAATTGTCATCCATCTTCCTAAATCCTTTTGGCAGTTTCTACTGGAGAAAGAAAAAGGGTTTGCCATGTGCTGAGGCCCTGGACTGCCCTTAGGTCAGGGCTCATGCCCTGTCCCTGTGCATGGTCCCTATCTGAAAAGAGCAACATTGACATGTGCTGCAGGTCAGTTGCCCACTGGGCTGATAACTCGGGATGGGAGATCAGGGAATGAATTCCAGAGAGGCTCGGAGCCCCTTTGGTGAGGTGGGCCTTAGCAGACGAGTGTGTTCCCCACGCCCTGCTCCAGACACCTGTGTGCTGCTTCTGTAGCAGCTCCAAGCCTCACTGCCTTTGATCCAGAGAGGCAATTGCCTTTCCCTGGCATTGTGGGTGGGTGAAATGACTCTTGCAAGCACGTAGCACAAATGAGTTGTACGAGTGCCATAGTACACGGGAGAAATGTGAGTTATAAATCATCGTTAACATCTGCTGGAAAACATATTTGTGCCCCAACGCAGTACCCATGATTGGTGTTATTTGGTATGTTTGGGACACAAAGCCATAAAGATTGAGACTAATGGCTGCTTTAACAGGCGTGTCAGTTTGGCCTTAATGAATTTGTTAATATTAAGCAACTTTCTCCCCCCAAACAATGGTGTTGGTAATTCACAAGCTGTTATTCTTGGAGCCCCACTCTAACAAAAGCCAGCCTCTCTGTCTGAATGTTGCTGCTTTCATATTTTATTGCAGAAATTACACAAAAATATTTGGCTTGTCTAATGAGGGCTTGACAATATAGTATATATTGCTGAAAATGTGTCATCACATTATTCCTACAAAAACAAACTTTTGTGTTTTTTTTCCTTGTCCATTGGCATTTTGCTAGTTCAAACTGGGGAACATGGGATGTCTGTGTAACTTGTCTAATAATACAAAACAAATGATACGGGTGTAATGCTGGTATTATCGTGGCTACATAAATTGCTCCTTTGCACTTACACTTGTTTTCCTCCTTCTTTAGAGCTGTAGGTTTAGGCTGCTCATGGCATCTGGAGTTTCAAAGGCTTTAGGAACACGCGTTTTGTCCTCCCTGAATGTCCTTATTAATCCATGTTCTTATGTGCTAGATCATGCAATTCGTTTTGCAGGAGGCCTTTAGGGCCAGGAAAGCTTATTGTGGTTATCTAATCTGACCTATTTCATTATGGAGGTCACTGAATAGCCCCCTCAGGATTTCCTGCAGCTGGGAGAGAGTACTTGAAGAAAGTTTTCCATTGTAATCAGAGATGGCTGAAGGCTTTTTGGCAGTGTAGTCAAAAATTTCTTTTCAGGGCAGCAGCAGGACGGGTTGTGAGAGTAGAAGGGCTGAAAGGGGCCAGGGGATTTCAGGAGATGGGGATGAGAATGCTGGGATCGATCAGGAGGACTCAGTAGGCAAGTGTGAGATTAGCAAGCTTTTGGAGACCACGAGTGTCATACAGGCTCAGGAAATATCACAGACAACTGCAGAGAAGATATGGAGGTGATTAAGCTTATTTTTTGGAAGGTGTGTGTTTCAGGAGGAGGTCACAGGGCCAGGCAGTTTAAAATTGAAGTTTTACAGGCTGGGGATGGAAAAGAAAATTCATGGATTCCAGAGAGAGAATGGGAGTGATGAAACTGTTGAGAGAGGTATGAGTGGAGGGCAGGAGGGATTTGAGAAACATGGGTAGTTTGAGGGAACTGTCATTTAAAGCAGGGATCGTCACCTGATCAAACCCTTTCCCCTCTGGATATACAGAGGAGATACTTCAGATACTTCCTATACTTCAGAGGAGAGTGAGCCCCACAGCCTGAGCCCCAGCTGAGCCCCTGAGGCAAGAAACACCTCCCGATTTGTGCTGCTCCTATTTGTCCTACCGTGTGTCAGGGGACTAACACAAATGGATGGGAAGAGGGCTACATGCAGGCAAGGGTCTTGAAGGGGGACACCTGGGGAACAGTTCTTTCTGCTGCCAGGAGTAGCAGGAGGCACCATAAACTGCTACTCACTCCACCTGTGCCCCACCACTATTCCCAGTCCTTCCCTTGGGGCAGGATCAGGGCATTACCTTGGCATCCAGATGTGCTGTGGCTCAGAGGGGTCCTTCACCTCTTTCCTGGCACTGCACGAGAAGGCAGCTTGTGGATCTCCCTTCCCACTGCTCTGGGCTCAGCTCCTCTCACCTGTGCTGTGATTTGGCTGTGATCTCATATAAAAGCCACACAAGTGGTGGAGAGTCTACCAAGGCTCTTGGTAAGTCATTTCAATGAGTGATGCAAAAACCATACACCTCTTTACTGCTTTGAATCTATTTACCATCAGAAGCATGTGAGAAAAAGAAACATAGCAGAAGAGAAGTGCAAATTGTGCAAGGCTGGTCAACAGTTTGAGAAAAAGGGATAGCAACGACAGCTTTTCTCCAGGTGCAAGGTTAGAAGCACAGGGCAGAAGGAAAGAGAAGAAGCTGACATGAATTGGATTAGGCAGCTAATGAAGGATTGAAGCAATACATTATATTGCTACTGTGGAGGAAAACAAATACCTTCCTCCCAGAGATGAGAGATGAGGAAAGAAGTGGATATTTGTTCAGTGCAGAGTGCAAAAAGCTGGTGGTTGTCGTGTCAGAATACAGTATCATTGGCTCTGTGAGGGGGAAATTGTGGAAGAGTTAAGACTTCCAAACCTGAACTTAAGATTTATAAACTCTTCCTGCAAAATGAAAGCAGAATTTTCCTTTGATAAACAGAAATTGTCAAATACCATATCTTTTGTGTCCACTTGGCATTCCCTCTCTGACAGTGCCCAGATCTGATTTGTCAGAGGGAGACAGTGTGTTTTGTGTAGCACACACAGGGAGTAGCTCAGTCTTATGGAGGGGAATCAGGCCACACATGGATGCCTAAGTCCCATTTTGTTTTCCTGACAGCCTCTAATCCAGCCTTGGGCTGTGTACTCTCTCCTTGTTCAGTAGCCACACTACCTAACCTATGACTGGAAGCAAAGTTAGTGCACTGAGGGCTTTCTGAAAGGCTGTTCACTTCATGACATAGAGGAAACCCCACGGAATAAGGGGGCAAAAAGAGAGCATAAAACCAGACAATATTGCTCCTGGCTGGATGCTAGCCTGAGCCAGAGAAAAGGGATATAACCTAAAAAGTAGGGCAGAACAAAAAGGATGCTCCTATGTCTGCTTACCTAGTTTATTATCATAGAATTATAGAATCATCTGAGTTGGAAAAGACCCACAAGAATCATTGAGTCCAACTCCTGGGCCTCCACAGGACAACTGAAGAACCACCATGTGCCTGAGAGGGTTGTCCAAATTCTTCTTGAGCTCTGTCAGGCTTGGTGCTGCGACCACTTCATGAGGACCCTGTTCCAGTGCCCAACCACCCTCTGTCTAGAGAATCTTATTCCAATATTCAGCCTAAACCTCCCCTGACACAAGTTCAGGCCATTCTCTGAGGTCTTGTCACTGTCACCACAGAGAAGAGATCAGTGCCTAATCCTCCACTTCTCCTCATAACGAAGCTGTAGACTGTGATTAGGTCTCTTATTTTACTCCTCCCTGTTACTAACAGAGAAATACAGACATGCCATTTTCTAAATTGAAAGGAAAATCAAAATGGCTTTTTGAGAACTGATCCAGGTCCTGGGAGCATTTTTGCCTAGGTACATCTCTCAGAAAACTGCTTCTGGTGCAGTGTTTTTATTTCGGTGACTGAAGGAAAGGGGTGTTATGGACAAATCTGGTCATCGCTGGTGAGGAGTGGGGGTCCAGGCAGCTGTTCCAGGTGTGCTGTGGGGCTAGTACACATCTGGATGCACTAGGTGGCAGGATCTGTCTGCAGCAGTGAAACATGCTGTGGGAATGGTGTTTGCACTGGACGGAGAGCAGGTGGAGAGCATATTTCCTCGGAGATGCCAAAAACGAGTCCAAAAGATCTCTATCTAAAGATGGTATGCAATTCATTACCAAATGCAAAACAGTCTGCTCCAGCATAGCTCACTGATGAGCAAGAGACTTACATTTTGTTGACTGAAAAGGAAAAAGGGGAGTTTTGCTATCAAAATATCTATAAGCCTTGATTTCAGATAGAGAGAGAGCATCATGGGAAACAGCTCAGTGTCCTCTTCCTCTACCTGTTTGACATTCAATAAATTTAAGACTGAATTGCTTGTTACATCTTGGGCAGACAGGGATTCATGTCTGCTCTTATATCCTGCACTTGGCCTGACAGAATTATAGTTTGATTCTTGCCTGTAAACTGTGCTCAAGAGCAGCAAACAGCAGATGTGTGAGAAGACCTGAGGTGTTCTCCAGTCAAAGCCTTGTTTGAGAAGCCTTGGTCCAGGGGAGGGCTCTCTCTGAAGAGAGGTTTATTAGAGGTGCTGGTAGCAGCTGTGGTGGCAGAGATATGAGCAAAAGGAGAAATCATACCCTTGCTTCTGTGGAGGGGGATATTGAGTTGGTGTGATATGGCTGAAACTACATGGAAAGTTAATAACAGGGCCAAGACTGGTGCCAAATGATCTCCCTGGAGCCTCGAGTTTGGATGTGCAGCCATGTCTGATGTGAAAGCAGGTGTTAGCTGCTTTCTGAATTATGGGCTAAAGATGTTGATGTTTGACAAAAAGAAGATAAAGCTTGGGTATAGCAAAAAACCTGACCACAATATTGGAGTATTGTTACCCTGAAAGCATAGTTTGGTGAAGAGACAGGTCCTGGTTTTCCCCGCTGTGGAGCATGTGGGTTTCAGCCTTCCTCTCTGCAGATTCCAACACATTAAGTATGTGTTTCCTAGATAAGATCCATGTGATCTCTGCTGGGAAAGATCTCCTAGTCACAAAAACTTGAAAACTGTTAGTATGGTTGTAGACTTCTCACTTTATACTTCAGAGGCATAAACATAAAAGACAAGCCCACACCCAAAAGGAAATCTCCATGCTCTGTCCCTGTGAGGGATTCTGAAAGGTCTTTTTTTTTTTTTTTTTTTTTTTCTTTTTAGTTTAAGAAAACAGTTCAGGTAGTGAAAGNTCCCTGGGGGGGATTTTGAAAAGTTTTTTTTTTTTTTTTTTTTTTTTTCAGATTAACAGCATGAATACAACTTGGCATTTTCAAATTTAAGCAATGACTAAATGAACTTTAGGTCATGCCTTCATATGGAAGTCAGTTGTTTTGGCTCCTCTCTGACAAGCAACTAGTGAAAACCAGGTGGTGGACAAGACTCTGACATACTGTACCTCCATGTGTCCTGAAGAATGCATCAATGATAAGGCAATACAGTTTCTTTCCTCCCAGATTTGCAGAGTATTCTTTTATTTTGTGCAGGTTGCAGTGCATATTGGCTCATTTTTTCCTATGGCAGCCTCTGGTCAATTGGTCATGTTGCACATAATTAATTTTGACGGTCATCATCTGATCCCTCTTCCCACATGACTTGCTGCTTATACCACTGTAATTACAGCCCTTGCTGAACTTCTTCTGATCTACAAAATGTTGAAAGAAAATATCATTTTGCCTTCAAGATCCATCCAGACCAAAACCTGTGTTTGATTTGATATACTTGGACTGACAAATAAAACCACAGGTAAGAAAAATAAACCTGTGGATTCTTTGCCAGGTAGACCAAGGAGGAAAGTAAAGCTGCCCTGTTCCCTGCTTTCCTTTTCTTGTGTCTGAAAAGTAAACTGGCAGAGGGAAGCATCGTGTGGCATACAGTCAAAGGGGCAATTTCATTGCCCTGTCTGTACTTGAGGGCCATGGAAAGGGACATCAGCTTCCTGGAGAGACACAGAGCCAGCTGTGGTGCTTGGTTTTGATGGGGAATAGAGCAGAGAACACACTCCTGGTTGTCCTTGGATTGTGCAGCTAGAGCTTGGGGCTGCTGCTTCCCATCAGGTCTGACTCCCTGTGGAGCATCTCCAGCATCGGCCAAGGACCTGCCGGGCTGGCAGCGCACAGGGACCATGCAGCTGCCTCAGGTCCCACCCTGAGTTCTTCCAGTGCAGTGAGATTTCACTGCTTGGAGGCCGTAAAAGTGCCTTACCAAAAGCTGGCATTAAATTTGGGCAACCTTCCAGAACAAGGGCATGAAAATCCTCCCAAGCTGAAGAGCTGAATTTCAACTGTGTGCAACTACTTGTGTATTAACTCTACACCTTTGGCTTTTTCACCACTTCACCAGATCTTCCTTCCATTGGCAATTATCCCCTCTCTCCTCTCTGCTCACTCCAGTTAGTCATGCCTCCTTTTCTTCTATTGGCTGATTCCACTTTCCCACCTCCTCCTGTCCATGTTTTTTCTTCCCATCTTTCCTCTCTGGTGCTTTACCAAGATCCTCTGCCAGTTAGAGTGCTCTCTTGCATTAGCTAAGCCCAAGACTCATTCTGCCTCCTTCCAGCAGACAAACCTGGAAGAGGCCAAGGCAAGACCAGGAATGGCAATCCAAATGCACCAGCAAACCACACAAAGCTGGCACATATGGGTCTGTGAATATCACTTTGGGCACAGGACCAAGAGAGCACAAGAGAGCCCTGGTAATCACGGGAAACAGTGGTTTTGGCAGTCTAGGAGAATGACATCTAGTCAGGACTTTTTATTTCCATTTCTGAAAAAAAGGCCCTGAGAAGGGAACATGGATAGCCTAGGATGGAGCATGTCTGTCTGTGGGGGGACAAGCAGGATTTTTAGCCCAAGTTTATGATGGCCTATCAAGTTTGAGAAGCGGTCTGAAGCCCCAGGAGTGGCCTGAACTGGTATCCAAGTACAGCAGGTGGACTTTCCCCTTATTTGTTTCCAACAATGGTTCCACCAGACACCAGTCAGCCTTGACTAGGCTGAGTTCACTCAGCAAGTACCTCAACTCAATCACTTGTTTTTGGTTTGTCTGGAAAAAAAAAAAAAGGAAATGAGAGAAAAAGAAATCCCAGGAAAAGTGAACATTTCTGAGAATGATGGTTGTTTGCTGTTTCGCTTCAATTTTATATGAACTATTTGGGTTGGCTATAGCAGAGCTGCCAGGTGGCTAAACATGCCGAGTGAGTGTGGTCAGTGCTTGGGACACGCACTGTGCTCAAGGCATCCAAAAAATTACACTTGACCTTCATTTAGTCTGCCAATCACTGCAGGCTGCCCTTACATCACATTTTCTCACTAGCCAGTAACAGATTCATAGAAATTAGGGATGGAAAAGACCTGTTAGGTCACACAGTCCACTTCCCCCCCTTCCTTCGCTCCCCGAAGGTCAGCCCAGGGCTGTTCCCTACAGTGTATTTTCTAGTGCTTTGTCCAGTCTTATTTGAAATGACTCAAGTGCTGGGGCTGCCAGCATTTCCCTCTGGGAGCCTATTCCACAGTCTAATGGGCTTCACTGTTAATTTTTTCCTGATTTCCAGCCTAAAATATCCCTTTACTGGTTTTGTCTCATTACCCACTTGCACCACCCTCCACAGTTCCTCTCCTTCCTCCTCATTAGCAGCGCTAACACTCCACTCTGAGAAATCACCAGTTAGCTGAGAATTTAAAACTGTTTTGCAAAAAGTAGGCACTAGTGCTTCCTTTAGAGCCACTGCAAAGAGAGCTTAAGGAGCTGTGAGAGAAAGTGAGCAATGACTAGAACCAGACACAAACCTCACATCTTGTAGCTCATTTCATGGCCTTGGTAGATGAAAGCCTGTTCTCACCTCTCCAGTCAAATTTACACACAGTGAGTTGAAAATGAGCAGGCAAGAGAAGGTTTTGATATTGATCACAGCAATCCCTTGACACTTCAGTTTATTGAAGTGGTGACTGGGAAGAAGGTTCAGAGTCTTTTTCTATTCCATCACCTTCTCCCAAAAAGATGTCTTATTGATGTTTGGACTTAGCAATATGCAGAGCTTTTTTTTGGAATAGGATGAGGCAGGTTGCCAGTGTTTTCTGACTAGATAACGTCTCAACCCAAATTTCTGGATGTAAACAGATACCATAGTAGACTGTCTCCAGCTCCAAGATTCACAGCTGGGCCTTGTCTCTAATGATACATTGAACTAAAATCCCAGCCCCAAAGAGGCACAGTATCAGATAAGGATTTTGAGCCTTGAGCCTCTGTCTGGTCAAAGAAGAGATGCTTTCTCATTTACCCTCATCAAGTGTTTTCGAAACCACTCTGACTTTTTAGATCAGGTCTTATTTCCTGGGACACCTTTGCAAAGGTGCTTGCTAATCTGTGATAATGTGATCCTACCTTTATCTTAGTGTTTGTTGGTGCTCTTCGAAGCAATTGGGCATGGTGGGAGCCCAAACTGCGAGGTCCCTTGAGGACTGGGCCCTCAGAAACCAGAGATGGTAGAGACCTGCAGGATTACTCATCCT
>VYZP01009724.1:80599-96548 GCA_013400635.1 Hypocryptadius cinnamomeus
TTTCATCCCCCCGCCAATACAAGCCTGTTCCCCACGGTACATTTTCCAGGGCTGTGTCCAGACTGATCTTATTTTTAAATGATTCATATGATAGGGTTTCCTCCAGTTCCATTGGTGACTGGATGGTTACCAGAATGTTTTTTCCCCCCAGCTTTCTTTGACTTTGCTTCTTTGGATTCATCCAGAATTTTGAGGTCTGCAATTTGTACTGAACATAAACTGTCAGGGAGTAACTGCAGAGAAAATTTTGACTTTATACTTGAGGATAACCTTGAGGTTTCTTGAGGCAAACAAATTTCTGACAGAAGCCAAGAAAAGTGTTGTTTCAGAGAAACTGGGCTGCTGGTGAAAGCTGCTTGTGAAGGACAGATGTGGGTTGGTTTGAAAGCACCTCTCCAAGCCTTCAGGCTGACATCAGTGGTACCACTGAGATTTCTGTCCTAGCTGCCAAACTCTCATGGATGGTGACTGGGATTGCTTTCTTCCCGGAGTTTACAATGGCAGTCTGCATTTCAGGGGACTGTGCTGGGCCTATAGCCAGTGTGTGAGGAGTGAGGTTGGCCAGGTACATTGCTGCACATGTGGCTTCTTTTTTTGCCATCCCATGGTGTAAACGCTTCAGTTATTGCCCCACACTGTTTTCCCTCCCATGTCACTTGTCACTGTCCCGTGCACTGTTTGGAGTTCTTGGATACTGATGTCTGTGTGCTCAGGATCTCATCCTTCATGAAGTTCATGAATTGCCACCTGGAAAATCATTTGGGATGAGCAATATGAACAGATTTTCAGTGGTCTCCAGCACTGGTCTGTGGGCAGCCATGTCCTCAAAAGGACAAAGCCTAGCTCAGGAAAGAGCTGCGACTACTAGCAAGGCTCCCAGTATGAAAGGACCAAGGTTTCTCCCCTTGCACTTTCTCCTCCATTTTTTCTCCGCTGCTTCTTCACAACTTTTTGTTTTCCCCTTCAGGGGTGGATTGCTTTGTGTGTGGTTTGTGGGGTGTGCCTTCAGGGCTGCCTGTATCTCTGCAGCTGTGGGTAGCTAATGCTTAAAGCCAGTGCTGCCAACAAGAACCCGGTCTGGAATGTCAGTGATCTGTAGGCTGAAGGATCCCTGCAATGGACAGCTAGAAGATAGGAGAGATGTGGAAATAGTGCACAAAGAACCAAAGAAGGAGGGTAAAGAAGAAGAGGACAGAGCTCAGGGCCACCTCTTCACAGAGCACAGTTGTCCCAGAGTCTCTTGGAGCTTGCCTGCCCTCACCCATCACAGGAGCCGTGACCTTCATTGGCAGGATGAAATCACCTCTGGAGATAAGTCCTACACCTCTCCACACTCCAAAAATCCTTGGCCTAGACCTGTTTCATCCTGGACATTTAGAGGTTTCTTTTTAATCTCCAGACATGGCATGTCACTGAATGACAAATTATGCTCTGGTATGATTAATCTTAGAAAAGAGCTGGGTGTCCACCAATCTCCTTACTACTTTTACTTAAAGGAGTGGCAAAACTTAATTTCTTCTTTTTTGGTGCCAGCCAGCTGCAACAGGCTTATCTATGAAGATCTTAAAGCACACTTTATCTTCCTGCATGTGCTCTTAGAGATGTCTGCATGTGTTTTTCATTATTTTATCTAGTAATTCTTTCTTGGAGCCTGGAACAATGACTCTTAGACTGCACTGACTTTTGTCCTGTAGGAACAAAACCAGTGGGATCCAGACTGGTTTAGAGGGATGATGGCCAAGTGAGTTCCGACAGGTGACAGTTGTGTGCACTGCACTGTTCTATATGTGACCTATGTGCTTTTCTTTTTTACTTACACAGCTAAAATATGTGAACTTAAGGAGATCCTGTCCTGAAAAATTCTTGCCACTCATCAGTCAAAAAGCTTTTGTTGCTTAGAAGCAAAGGTCATGAGGCAATCTGTATTGTTTAGCAGGAGTAAAATTATTATTATAAACACTCTGATCTGGAAACGTACTGTACTGTCGCCGGATAATCTGCAGAATAAGAATATTATTCCTTAGCAATGACTGAAATGGAAGGCTGACCATAGAAGAAATAATATGAATTCTGACACAAATTAGCCAAAGCAAGGTAATTAGAAATCAAAGTAGGAAGTTGGCGTGGAGGAATTTAGTCCAGTTTTTTCCACACTGCAGATGATTGTAGATACATTCACCCTGCAGTATATTTCTTAACATCCTGACCCAGTGAATGCATTTGCAGTCAGTGCCCATGGCTGGCACCACGTTGTGTGGTCATGCCCATGGCATGGGATACATAAAATCTTCCTTCTCCCCAGGAAACAGCTGCTCCATCAATAGTGGTGAGATATCACATCTGAGATCTGCACACTTAGATTATTTAGCTTTTCTCCACATAGGAAACAAATCACATTTAGTTTTTTTTATAAATTAAGCCAAAATTTGAATGTTGATCATTCTGTGGACAGACAGGAAATAAAAAGGTGGTCCAGTTTCATAGCTACAGAATACAAACCAGAGATAATCTTTATTTTTTTAAAGCCATCCCACAAAGGTCAAATTTAATAAGTTTCAGGGTAAAGTGAAGGAATCATTTATTTTATCTGGCATGTAAATGATAACAATGAATGTGTTTTGATCTGTTTATTTATAGCACCACCATTATTGTAGATATGGTGGGTTGAAAATTTTCCATAAAAATCGTTTTTGGATGAAGGTTTTCCTTTTGACAGAGTAATTTATTTTAGTGAAGAAATGATCACTCTTGGGAAAAAGTTTCCCCTGAAAAATAGAATTTTGGCTGAAAATAGATTTTTTTTATTGTTATTTTTCCTTTTTCCTATGAAAAGTCAGAATTTTCCACGGTGAGAAAAGAAAATTCCAAGTAGCTTCAGCATGAGGTATTTTATAGATAGGCAAGGAATAATCCTGCCTCAAAGGGAATATAAAAGAAACTGACAAAAATCTAAGAAATTTGGATCAGTAATTTTGAAGTTACAAAAGTTTAAATTCAGCAGCTTTTCATGTGCTTAATAGAACCTCTGCAGTGATGTGTTTTTAATGCCTCAGTTTGGGATTGCCCATCTGAGAACATCTCATTCCAATCACAAAGTCCTTTTCCATAGTGTTTAAAGTCAGTAGAGACTGTGAGATCATCTGGTTTGGCCTCCTTGCATATAACTCAGTTAACCCCTTTCTGAGCCCAGAAGTCACATTTGGCTGAACCACAGATGGAAGAGCAGAGCTCCTACACTGTCCTTTCAAGAGAGGTTCACCTTCTTCACCTTCTTCTTCACGTGTTGTTTCTTTTGTTAGATCTATCTAAAATTGCTCAAACACTTACCTGAAAATCTGCTTTTTGGCTATTGACAATAATTTTTTGTGTGTATTCAGATAGGTTAAGGATCCCCTGTGCAATCCATTGCTTTATTTTCATAAGATTGTGGTATTTGACCATCAAATTATCAAAATTGTAGTAACCATTAATAATGTGTTGGTGGTATATGCAATAGAGTTCTTCAGTCTCTGCCTGTGCTTGCTGGCTGTGTGAGGAGTGGGGAAAAGAGCAAAACAATGTTCTTTAAAAATATCAAAATTTTATTCATATTATTTTATTTGTCCCACCAAAGATGCAGGAGGAATTTAATCTTAGATAGCAGCACCTTAGCAAGTTTCTCAGGGCTGCAGCAGCACTTTTTCCTTGATGCCAGGATCTCAGCCTGGCCCATTAGAGCTTTAAAATCCATCTCAGAACTGCTGCTATCCAAAGAACCTTTCTCTTTTATAGGAACAGCCCATTCTTTTTCTCCTTGCATGTATGAATTTTTGGAAAAGCTTTTTTTTAGTAGACCCAGGTTACTGGGCACTACAGTTCACTCTCCTTGCCCTCTCCCCACTTTTTTCTTGCCATTCACTGTTTTTAAATCATCCATAAAAAATATCAGCTGTAATTTTAAATTTCCTTTCAGATACTTGAGGACAGTATGGCGTAGATCTCATATTTATAGCCATCATTTTGTGACCCTCCTAGAAACAGCCCTATTTGCTACATTATTTACAAACACTTTGGCTTATATCAGTTAGCTAATTTTCAATATATTTTGTATACAGCTTCTTAGTACTATATACTGCTGATTTTTATATCAGAATATTGTGTGGTACCAAGTCAAACACCCCATAAAATTTTATTACATCTACACAGTTAAATTTATCCAAAAAAAACTTCTTAGAGAATGAACTCAAGTTTGTTTAAGTAACACTATTTTCCATAACCCATTTCATGTTGTCTGGTATTCATTATATTGTTCTCCTTTATCAGTTAAATTCCATATGTGCTTTTTTTATTCTTTTGTTTGAGGTCGATGTCAGGATATTCAGTAATGTAACTCTGGTAGGTAGTTTGCTGCTCTCAAATGTTTGCACAAGGTGATCATTCATCTTGTGCTTTCAGACTTGTTTGGTATTCTGGGATTTAGTAAAAATAAGCAACAAGTGAGCAGTGATTTCTTTAGGCAAGTCTTTTATGACTCCTGAGTTCAAGTTATCAAGCTGATGGCTTTAAAATGTACATCCTTATATAACATTATCTAATTCCCCATTTTGTGCCTTCTTTTCTTCTTTGAAATAAAAAATTGACTAATCATACTTGGGTGATTGAGACAGATAATGGTAAAATAAAAAACATATTTATTTTATTTTTGTTTTAAAAAATTATTTATATTTAGAATTTTGCCCTTGTGACTGAGAAATCTGCATTCATTTTCTTTGATCTCATTATATTTAAATTTTTAATTTCAGCTTGTTTTGCGAACCATGATGTTTTCCTTTAGGATATTTTGCCCATTTTACACACCTTCTGTTGTTTACAAAAGCTAATCTCTATGGTTTGGTTTGTGTTTGATGTCTTATTTCTTGAATAAAACCTCTGAAATTCCAAGCATTCAGTACATCACTATCTGAGGCAAGCTTTGGGGTACTGCTGTCTTTTCCCATTGATCATGTGCGGCCTGGTCATCTAACAAGTTCTTGAAGAACTCTTCACTGTCTTTCATAATTTTTTGTCCACATTTTTCCTATTACCACATTTCTCTTGTGTTTTCCCAGTGTCAGAATATAACTGTTTGGAAATACCCGAATATTTTTGCTCTTTGGCCTGTACTGTGTTTGCCTACATGAAATAAATAGAAACTGGTCATGACCTGCAGTTCCTAATCCAGCACTCTTTCATTGTTCAGAATTCAATTCACCTTTATCTGTATAAAGAGTTACCAACACTTCAAGGATTTGTTTCTCTTTAATAGGCAGCTGCTTCATCATTCCCTTTTTTTCTTGGACATTTGTGGTGGCTCACAACCTTCTGCCTTTTCTCCTCAAAAACTTCCTTTGGACTTTGCTTATTGTGTTGACCCATGGATGTTCAGGTTCCTACATTTCTGACATACCAAAACTCAGTCATGGGTTGTCAGAGATCTGAGTTAACTTACTATTCTGATTTATTTTATAAAATTATCTGATTTGCCTTATAATACTGCCCACCGTCTCTTCCATTATAAATGACTTTCTTCTGGTGTGGTCAATAGGGACTGCAGCTCCACAGATTGAAAATATCCATTTATGGCAACGCACTCAGTCAACCACGGAAAGCTAAATTTAATCTGTAAAGCCTTTTGGGTCTCTCTGATTAACAAAGTACAGAAACCTTTATATTCTATTCTCTGAAGCAGTGAGATTTATGAATTCACCAACAAATGATTCATAGGTTTAAAAAATAAAATAAGCAAAAACTTCCTATAATTAATTGCTCGAGTGCTGAGACTAAATAGCTGGAACTGAGAAGGTAAGACATTCCAGAGCTTGCACTGTTGCTGCAAATTAGCTCTGTTGGTTGTACATACGCTTTTTTTGTTTTTTTTTTTTAGTTTCTCTTTACCTGCAAATCTTGCTTTCAGCATAACTGCAACACATTAAAAGTACATGATATGTTACAGCCAAGTTAGCGGCTTGACCGAAAAACCAATTTAAATGTTGATGGATTAATGAGATTTGAAGCTGAAAGGGATCACTGTCCCAGTGTATCTGACCTTCTCTGTGACAAGTGCCACCTAATTGCAGGCAAGATTTTTGCAGTGTAAGGAACTGGAATTATTTTACACTTAGACAAATGAATGATGCTGTGGTTGTTAACTTGCTGTTGGACTACTAGAACATGTCACTTAAACATCCAATCTGAATTTAAAGGCTCCAAGTGATGATGAATTTACCACTTCCTTGGGTAGTACTTTCCAGTGATTAATTACTCTCTCACTGTAAGGAATTTGTATTCTATTTTCAGTTTACATTTCTCTGCTTTGCACTTTCAGCCAATCGATCTTCTAGGCCCTTTCTCTGATACAGTTAAGGGGTGGCTCATATCATGACTTTCCACTTCAGAAGCTTTCAAAATTCTGTTTCTTTGAGGGCCTAAACTGTTTGAACTCTTTACATTTCTTCATGGAATATGTATTTGCTAGAACTTTTCCAACTTTTGGTCTGCTTTAAAATGCAAATTCCAGAGCTGGACGCATTGCATAAGGTTCTTAACAAATTGTGTGTGGAGGCATTACTATTTTTAGCATGCAATTAAAGTGATTTTTCCCTACTTTTTGCTGCTTATTCCTGTAGCAGAATCCTGTGATCCACAGTCCACCTCTGCAGTGTCAATCTTTGTCCCATGCATACCCCCACTGTTAACAAAGGTCATTTTTGTGGCAGAATTCACTCCATTACAGCAAAAGTAAATAAAGCCTGTCACCACTCTAGCAGTGAGTGTAGGTGCTTACCTTGGAGCTGAGCTGGGTGGGTAAATATACTGTGAATGGCCAACTGGAGCACATCCATGGAGTGTGTCAGAAAGGAATCCTGACCGTCCATTGTTTCACTTGTGCCTGGCTCTTTAATGTTCACCCGGTGTGAAGAAGAAAAAGCAATTATCAAAGACAGCTCTCAGGAGTAATTTTACATATGGGATGCAATTACAGTGTGAAAGAACTCTGGCTTCACAGTGACAGACAGTGACTAAGAGATGTGATTACCAGGGAACTAGCTGCCAAAATCACATCCAGGAAAAAGGTGCGGGGGAGAAAAAAGCTTTTGAGCTGGCCTGCATATTTGTCAATCCACAATTAGTGATACTGGCAAACTGCTGAGCATGTTGGTTCATCCTCAGATGCACTGCTGCAGCCCTCTGAGTCCCTCAGTTACTCGTGCACCCACCTGCATCTGCCCTGTTGGAGCCTGGAACATGGCCCTGGTGAGGGGCACAGCCCAGCACTGTCTCTGCACTGACAGTGTTGTGGCCAGCTTTGGAGCTGCTGAAATGTGTCACAGTCCTGCTCACCCTGCTCCCAGGGACACTGCAAACCCAGGGCTCTGCACTGTGTCTGCTGCCTGGCAGGGAGGCATCAGCTGCTGGCAGTTTTCTCAGCAGCTCCTGTGCTGCCCTGCAGAGGGGTCTGCTCTAATCTGGGGCCATTCCTAGCTGAGATGCTGCAGGGCATCATGATAAAGTCTGGAGACCTAGACACCAGTTTAAAGCAGTTTAAAGCACTTGTAAAACTGTGCCCACTATCAGCTGCCCTTTGGTATTTAAACCAACCGCAATTTTTCTATGAAAACATAACTCTGACAAATAGATTCCCTTCTTTCATTTTCTATTTGTCATCTCAGATTGTTTTATTTAATGCTTTTCCCCTGTGGATTTCTTCAGTTTGGCTTAGCTGTGAGCCCTGAAGAGTCCAGGATGTCATAAAAAGCCATCTGAAGTCACCACCATGCCCTCATGGCTCTAGACTTGCTCTTGAATCCTAAGATAATTTCAGAGTGACTCTGTTTTCAGCACACCTTGTAGCCTGACCTCCAGCTACTCTTGGACTCCATGTTCCTTCTCTCTTACCTCATATTATGTTTTGGCCTCTCTGCTTTGCTCTCCTCCTGATTTTGTTCTGTTTCCCAGACTTGCTGCCACCATCTCTCCCTCCAGAGAGATTCTGTGCCCAGAAAGTCGGGAACCTGGATTGCTGTCTGTGGTTGTGTTTGTTTTGCCCTTAGCAAAGGTGGTGTCATTCCATTTGGTAGTAGTAACAGTGGGATGGTGGCCTGGGAAGGATTTGGGAGGACTTTGGGGGGCTGAGACCACCCCATTCCTCCTGTGAAACAGGCAGTGTGGTCCCTGGCGTGTGCTGACCATCTCCCCTAGGCACAGTCTGGAGGGAGAAGGCAAAGCCCTGGTTTATTTTGCTGGTACGGATAGAGCCTCGGTGTCAGCACAGCCGTGGATCTGCTCTAGGATCATGCCTTTCCACTTGGGAACTGCTGGCTCTGCTGATGCTCTCGCTTGTGTCTGCCTTGGCTGACGAAGCGCTCACGCAGAGTTGTGGCATCTTTACTCCCTGTTTTAATCCTGCTACTTGTCAGTGGATACATGAGTCAGTACATCGCCAGCTGCCTCCCGCCGCGCTCATCTGGGGCCCAGTCTGCAGGCTCTGATCGGCAGGCTGTGCCGGGAGACACGGCTTTCTGTGCTGTTTCCTCTCCCGTGTGCCTGCCTCTGGACCCACACAACTTTCAGATGTTTCACTTTGCAACGTGCCTTTTTTGCTTTCTGGTGTGTTTCCCAGGTTGGCTCTGAGAGAATGAGCGGGTCAGGCTCAAGCTGATTTGGGAGGGGTGTCCACCAGGGCAGGCCCTGCTGCACCTCTCATCCATCCGGAATGGCTCCTGTGTCCCACCTGGAGCTGTGCTTTAACCAGAGCTTGACACTGCTGGGGTGAGCTCTGAGAGATGTGCCCTCACTCCCTGCATCCCTTGTCCCTGACCAATGACTATGTGGCTCTGTGATGAGCAGTGCAAGGGCTGCTCTGAGAGAAGCTCAACCCCACTCTTGCCCCCAAAAAGAACAGTGGGCCAGAAAAACATGCAATGCTTTTCTTTATGTATCCACACCTAAGATAACTAAAGGAAAAAGGGTTTGGTTGGAGGATTTTTTAAAATTTTATTTGGGCATGGAGAGTGAAGAACTGGAATGGAAAATCGCGTGCAAACATTTTGTGTCTGAGATTTTTTGTGCAACTTTGACAAGATAACCAACCACAGAAATGCCAGCAGAGGTGCGTCGGTAGGGCAGGATTTCTGGAAATGTGACTCCTGACTTCTTATTTGTCACAAAATTTCTTTGCTACAGCTTGCAATATAAATAAGCATTGACAAATAATTTGGGTAATGTAGCCTTTACTATACACTTGTGCTGCTTCATGTTCCATCAGCCTTTTACTTTAGATTATCTCACGCCACTTGGAAACATGGTAATATTGTAATTTCTTAATATCTGCTGTCTTTTGGATGGTGCTGCAGTTTTTTGTTCCTGTTTTCTTTTACAACCAGCAGATTATATCCGGAAAACACACTTCATATTCTGATAATGGAGGAGGAGTGCAATCCTGGTCCAAACGAAGTAGTGGCAAAACTCCCATTGACTTCATTAGGGATAGAATTTCACGCCATCTTGTGTTGCCTTGCCTAAAAAAGGAGAAGAGACCTGATGTAAAGTCTATTGTAGTCAATGGAGAGATTCCCAGGGATTTTAATGGGCCTGTATTTGGTCCAGCATGAGGTTATTCAGTCACCTTCAAATTTTACAGAAATATAGCACTTGTGTTGCATTCTCAAAGGACTAATAAACTTACTCTGAGTTAGATAAATTTCTACACATTTCTTCTCTTGAAGCATTTTCTTGTGCTAAGAAGTTCTTTCCTTTTTTTTTTTTCCACCTTTTTCCATAGTTTCTCTTTTCAGACACTGTTTTGCCTTATGGTGATTCTAAATCATCACAAAACAAATCAACACAGAACAATGAGCAGGATATATAGGTTTGGGTTTATAGATTCCAGTTCCATGAACCTTTATTTAATAAACCTACCCCTCTTTTTTTAGCAGAAAGCACAAAACATGGGCGGGCTGGTGAATTTGAAACCTGGTTCTGATTCTGACCTACATTTAAAAGCTAAATTTGAGTCTGATAAAGTTTTAAAAACACTGGTAATATGAAAAAGATGCTTCACTGTTCCCTTTGTATTTTTAACCTTTTTTCCTATTAAAACTGTAAACAGTTTTATATTATTGCAGTGAATTCTTCTCTAATTTACTCCAGTGTAAATCCAGAGGAATGTTTCTGAGGGCAGGGGAGCTGTTCTGCATTCTCACTGGGGTGAGTGATGGGGGCTCTGCCAGGCTGTTTCCCCTTCCTCTTCCTCCTTTCACCATTTATCTTGGATAACCCTAGACAAAAAATGTCATTAAATGCTGCACTGGTTCCAGTGATGGTTGGTTGTCTCCACCATTCCTCATCCCTTTGACTGTGAGTATTTAAGTGCCTCCAATATCTAAGAACCAGAAAAGTTCAGGCTAAAAAAAGCCTTTCTGGTGGATTCTGTTTACCTCCTAAAAAAATATGACTATTTATTTTCATTTTTGCACTGGAAGAAAAACAAAACCTCAAGCATTTTATGAAAAGCTTTCTGTGGGCTGAAACATCTGGTTTTGCCTCACATGTCAGGGCCTGATTTGAATCTCTTGCATAATTTTTGATAAGGCAGATGGACTGTCTCCTCTCTCTCTCTCTCACACACACACATGCAGACATTATCTGCTTTGGATTTCAGAAACTTTTGTGTCAAACTTTTTTTTTAATTTGAAGAAAATTTATGAAAAGTTTTGTTCCATTTTAGAAATTAGCTTTATGTTAATGTTTTTGAAGAATTAGCATCAAGAGTGTTTTCAGTTTGTTTTCTTGCGTAACAAATTTAATTTCAGCAGAGAATGGACTTTTACTGAGTTTCACTCCAAAAGTAAAAATATTCTGTAGAAAATCTTGTATTTTAAAAATTTTTCCTCTTTCCCTTCCACAGTTTTTCTTCATAGTTTTCCTCACGATAGTGTATAAAAAGAGTGAGCATACAAGTGGATGTTTTTTAGATTTTGAGCTAAATCACAGTTTTTCATTTACTCTGTGTGCAGATGAAAAGCACAGATCTGTTGTCCTTTGGCTGATATATACTTGTATCCTTTATTGATCTAAGCATCAGTGCTCATTATTACAGTGGGACTCATCAAGTCCAGGTGCACAGACCGTTGTATCTGAAAAAGGAAATATTCCCCTGGAGCTCTCAGAGAATTCGGTATCTCCAGCACACAGCCCTGACTGCTGTGCCAGCTGTAGGATAAAATAAATGGTTTCTTGGAGGTGGCTCCTTCTCTCTTTGACCCTAAAGGGAATGCAGGGATTAGTTCAGACTTAGATACCTAAATCTTAGACGTGTAAATTATGGCAGATGAATCCTGCACAAAGTCCTTGGAAATGTTAATTTGCTTCCTGGAAGAATCAGCTTAAATATTCCACTTGATGGAATGATATTATTTATTTAGTTACTATACAAAATTATTGCAAATGTGAAATTGCAAACTAAAGGTCCTTTGTGCCTTGTGTGGTTTCTTTCAGAGATAACCCCTTTAACTCTCTTTATGCATACTCTATAAGCTAATTTTATACATTGTGACTGCTTTCTTCCACCTCAGGAAAAGAAAGCCTTCTGGGAAAAGTTGCAATGTGATACAAAGTTCAAGTCTTTACATAAACTTCAGTGACTTTTGAATTATGAACAAAAGTGTTTGGCATTTTTTTCATCAAAAACCCCCAAAGTGAATTTTTCCACTATTCAGAAGGTACAATCTGTTGCCAAGTGTTAAGGACATTGTGATTTTTAATTGAAAATTAGTGCCATTAATTATATTGGGAGAGTTGGTTGGTTTTTTTTCTCTTCTACTTTCATATGTCTAGTAGTCAATAATTGTTCATTAATAGCAATAAATGCATGTCTGTAGGCAGCAGGATTGCATCAAAAATGAAAGCATTTTTTTTCCTTCACAGATTAGATCCTGGTTAAAAAACAATAAACAGAAAATAAAATCCTCTATTGTTAGGCTAATCTTCTAATACTGCGTAGGAAAAAAGTTGACACATTGTTTTCTAAACCAAAATAATTGTTTTCTTATTTTAAAATCCCTTTAAGGCAAATGTTCCAAAACCTTAGGCTGTATTTACATTTTTTTAGCAGCTTTCTGTAGTTAATTTTTTGTCATATGATCAGCACTACCTTCTGTAGTTAATTTGGTGTGCAGAAAGCTGTGATTAATGGGCTTTTGCTATAGCATTAATTTTCAGTCACAACCCCTCCTTGCCCTTTGGTGTTATGTTAATGCCTGGAAAAGAACCGTGAAATTGTGTATGGCACAGAGCTGTGGCGTGGTGAAGAACAGCAGTCAGGACCCAGGTTCTGAGATGCATCTGGGCAGCAGAATGTATCTGATCCAAAAGTATCTGATCTGGCTAACAAAACAAAAAATATGAGGTGTTCTAGGGATTAGGCAGTTCTGGTTTATTCTGGACAAGTGCACCATCTTACCACTTTCCTTTGTCAATGGTAATGTTTTGGTAGTTATGAAGAAAATTACTGGGCACTTCTTTTCAGTCCTTGGGAGGACACTTAATTTGAAAGCACTTTCCTCAGCAGATTTTCTGCCTGGCCTGACTGCTGTAAGGGCTGTTGGTTCTTGATCCAAAACCAGCTGGAGTCATTGCAGAGAGTTAAGGTTTACATCTACCCTGTTCTTATAGAGAAGATAGTCCTAAAATGGTCACCCCTGGAGAAGTAATTTGCTGTGTTAAAAATACCTAACATCATTACTTAATAATCCTGTGAGCAAACCACTCGATTAGCAAACCAAATAATTTAACGATGAGGCCAGAATTATTATTTATTATTACCAAAATAAATGTAAATATGATAAGCTTTGGTAGAAAAAGATTTTCTTTAATGTGGGGATGTATCCTACGTCTCTGTTCGTTGAAAAAATCTTCTCCATCAATCTGTTTGTAAAAATGGGGAAATAGTGGAAGGTCCTACTTCTCCCTGTTTTTGAAACTGCTCCTAGGGGTAGAAAAGAGTGCTAGATGCAGCAGGAAAAGACTAAAGAGGGAGGAAGCAGGTGGTGTAACCTGCTGTTCCGTGGGCTTTTGCAGGGGTTTGTGCTGAAGCTCACAAGCAGTAGCCAGGACCCAGAACTCATCTTTTTTACACACAAATAGCCCTGCTTGCTGGAAAGTCACATTCATTAGTCCCCATGTTGTTCTCAAATGAGCTACTGTCCCTCTGAGGTGTCTGAGTGGGAACTGAGCTGCAGGGTTCAAGGGAATGGTCAGGTTACCCTGAGGGGTGATGGCCCCTGGCTGGGAACACAGATATGTCAGGAGCTTGGCAAGACACCCCCAAGTGACATCCACAACAGGTTCATCTGCCTCATTCTCGTCAGGAATGGCCTTGTGAGCTGGCAAAAGACAGATCTCACCTGCAGACAGGGGAAGACTGGAGAATAAAGCCAAGAAAGTAGACAGTACATTGTAAAATGCTGTGACTGTACTTTTTCCAGTTTAAGCGCTAGACTTGCCTCTCTGAAGCCAAGAAGTATCATTTCAATCTCTCCCACTGATGACATAAGACTGCTGCATGACACATAGCCTTTATAAAGCATCAAACATCTAGCAATGTGATAGTTGTTTTTATCACAATGCTCCCAACAAACGACACATGCTGTTAATATGAATCTATCTTTCAGCAGCAGATATTTCAGGCACTGTTAGAAACATAATCTCACAATGTTGCCCTAATAGAGTATGCTGCAGATGTGAATCTCGCTGCAATGTATTCTTTCTTTGGTTATTTTCCTGTGGTTCATGGCTTCAGTGGGACACGTGCCCATGTACTGTGAACATGCTCAGCCTTGTTAATCTTTGTCTTGAGTCAGGTCTTTGTTAGCTTAAGTTTGTAGGTGCAGAGATGCTGGAAGAACACTGCAGGAAGTGGCATGGGCTGGAGGGCACTGTGGAGGAAAAGGGGAGCAGCAGAGCTGACCAAGAAATAAACTGGGACAGAAAAAGTCTGTGGTGCTGCTATACCCTCCTTAAAAGAGTGTATAACACATTTGAGTGGGATTAAGGGTGCAGCATGCCAAGGGCAGGGGAATCCCTGGGCTCCTGGTACAGCATTCCCGGGGAGCCTACACTGCTCCTGAGGGGCTACTCATGTTCGTGTTGGCTGCAGGGTATGGCCAAGAGTCACCCTCATCTCTCTTGGGCAATTATCCATATCCCTTTGTGGTGTCTGTACTGGCACATCAGCAGTGCCAGAGCTCTTGTCTTGGCCCTGAATGCTGGTATTTCTGACCTTAAAATGTCAGAGCTGGCCTTGGCATGGGCTTGTCTTGGGCTTACTGAAATTCTCTCGGACTGTTCCTGGTCCGGAGTTAGCCTGGGCCAGGAACAACCAAAAAGATGGTTTGGATATGACCTCCCTATTTTAGAGGCCAGGAGAGTGTAAAAATGAATGTGGCCATGTTATGACAGCATGCTTCTGCTCACAGGGCAAGAGAACTGAGCCTGGAGCTGCCCAGTTTATTGGTAGGGATATAGTAATTGTGTCTGAGACCCTCCTGCAACAGGGATGCTCTTGTTTCTCCTACTGTGATGTAAAGAGCACATGAAGTAAGAAAAAAATCCAGGCATTGATTACATTTTATAAAAGATATGTTCTTTAAAATTTGCATTTTTGCTAAGTAGAGAGCAAGGCAGAAAAATTTAGAAGTTAGAAGAACTCAAAGAAAGGTGGATCTTGAATATTAGACAATACAATTTTACATGTGCATAAAAATTAAGAAAGCTGCAGAAATATAGAAACAACAGAAAGTCAATGTGTAAAAGTCTACATGCTAGATAAACTATATCTGGAAGAGCTTGTGGAATATCTGGTTGGTTTTGCAAATTAATATCTTCTCAATATTCATATGAACAGGTATAAAAGTGTTAAGCCAATATTTAATAATTCTCAGCTTTACCATATGTATGTTGTCTTCTGTTAATAACATCACTAATTTAAATGGAATTGATCTAATATAAGGTTGGTGGGGCACATTGTTGAATTTTACACAGAAATGCATACAGACTACTCTTAGGTTTGTTCTCACAGGCCAGATAATTGCTAATTCTTTGAATATGAAATGAATAGTAATTTAGTATTATAGGTTTATTAAGTCCTCTGCATTTGTTAACCTCACACTCTGTGTAATCCTAATTAAGATCTGTTTCCAGTATATGCCTCTGTTGTCCAAATCCTAAATGTATATAACACATGGTCTTATACTCAGTTGTTTGGAAAAAAACCCACCAAAATGACCTCACTATTGTGGCCTGAGAAAATAGTGTTCTTGCAGCTGCCTGTAGCTATCAGTCAGGAACATTTATGTTGACCAAAATACTCAAATAACTGGGTCGTTGCTGTATTGCTCTAGTTTTGTTGTAAAACCTGGCTGTGGTGTTACTCTGACAATGTTGAAGGCACAGCCATGAAAAAGTCTGGCTGTTGAGCTTCTCTTTTTTGCAAAGTGAACCACCAGGAGTGAAAGGCAGGTAAAAATTATAGTGGTTTGTCAGAGTGTGAAACTTTGGATAGTGCTTCTAAGGTGTCTATACCTTCTCACATCTCCATAACTTGGACAGGCAAGGAGCCTGCTGTCTGCAGGCTCCAGTCTGGGTTGCCAGACCTTGTCCTTCTTCCCACCAGTGTTCCCTAACCATCTGACTGAGGAACATCTTTAATTTTCCTCTTCTTTAGTTGAATTTGAAAACTCATTTGAAGGATCCTGTGTGTGTTTGTGGGTGACAACACTGTGGGTGTTGAGACAGCAGAAATGAAAGGGTTGGCAGCATTAACTTGCAGCTATGGAGAAGCCACCCTCCTGGGCTTGAGAGATAACACACTGCTCCTGGCCTCCCGAGTGGCTAGATGATGCTGGTTTGTTTGAGACTTCATGCCAGACTTTTT
>VYZP01009726.1:1265-16964 GCA_013400635.1 Hypocryptadius cinnamomeus
AATGGCTACATATTACTTGAGCTTTGTGATTATGGGAAGTGTTTTGAGCTGATTCTGGTAATAAATTGTAGATTAGTTTTCTGACATATGGAATGAAATTTCCGTTCGTCAAAGAAGTGATTTAGTGTCATTCCATACTGATGAAAACAGAATAGGCTTCTGTAGCAGTGCTCCTGCCCACAAAAACATGTATTTGCACTCATTGTTGTGGTACAGTGATCCATTAAACTTGGAAGTTTGCTGTATAAATTCAGTGTATCTATCATGGAGAAATGTTTCCCATTTATTTTCTTCCATCATTACATGGGGCCCAACCTTGCTCTGCTTCTACCTTTTAGCTTTTTCAAAATTTAATACAAACTTTCTGTTCCATCACAATATTACACATTTTCTAATCTGCTAGTGAAGATTCTGTGGCTTCAGTAGTAGCTCTATAGATTTAGGGGTTTTTAAGCTAAATATCACTAAGCTGTTGCCTCACTGACAGAGAATGTGGCATTCTAATCACTTTTATGAATTCATGGTTATTAATATTTTCTGTTTAAGGGAAAAATCAGATTTATTTTTCCCTAGAATGGAAACTTGGCATGAAGTTTGCTACTTATGGGTGCCTTAAATTTCATAGGACTAGAGAGTAGAGTATGTTGCTTCTACTCAAAACTCCATGAATTATTAAAGCATTGGAATCACAGGAGCCTTTAAAATAGTTTCAGAACACAATCTGTCACATGGTAAAGTGAGTTAAAGTGTTTGTCTGAATAGCAGGATGAAACTAATAAAAAGGGGAAAATGTCAGTTGTGATCTTTCTGCATATATTTTAAAAAATGTAGCTTTTTGTGCTTATTTTTCATCTGATAATTATTTACACCATAACTAGTTCTCTTACCTCTCAGTTTTCATCTCAGGTATAAAGTCATTAACCAAGTATAGTCAGAGTACATAAATATGTTCATCTCATGGCTTTGCTTTCTGTGCAGTCAACAAGTAATTTCTGGTATTGCCAGTGCTTTGATTACATTATTGGTTTATAGTCACTGTCTTTAAATGTGTGACTACATACTGGCAGTAGGTCAAGGTTTTCTCATTAATATTTCTTCTTAGCAGTAAATTTTAAAGTTTTAAAACTAAAATACTAACTCTGGGATGTTTCATAATTCATGGTAGCCTAATTTTTACACTTTTCTTAAAATCTATTATGAAATACATGTAGTGTGGCTTGAACCAGCAGGGTTGTGGTTTGGGGTTTTATTCTGTTTTTATTTTGCACCCAGTATTATAAAATGTACAACCATTCTTGATTTTGTGTACATTATAGAGAGCACATCTGGCAGTGGCACTGTACATGATGATATTGAGGTGGGCAGTTAGTACTTAATGCTTTAGTCATAGTAGCATATTTTTGTAGAAAATACCAACTCCCAAGCATATTTCAGCATAATTCCATGTGCAGTATTTATCTAGATTGGCTAAATTATTTGTACAAACTTATTTGAAGTTAGTGGAACAAAAGAAGTTTTGACAGTCTCATGGCTTGCATGATATGGACCATTGTATTTAGTTGTTTCCAAAGCAATATGTACAGTGAGATGTACAGTTCTAGAAAAAGTCAGTGTCTAGTTCAACTACTGAGTTCATATTCTGTACAGTTTGCAAAGAAAGCTGCTTACAGCAAGATCCTCCTGAGAATTACTGTAATTGTATCTGAAGTGTGAAATTGCTGTGGTGAAGCTGAAATTTCAAATCAGTACAATCTTTATGGTTCATGTATCCCAAAACAAGGGGGCTGTACTCTTCCTCATAAATCAAGATTACCTTGGAGATTTCAGCAAGGAAGTCACTTTGTAGATTTTTGAAGATCTGACTTCACTACGTGCTTTTTTTTTTTTTCCTTAGGCCAATGCTTTTGTTAGATGAAAATTCAAGAATAAAACTGATTTCACAAAAATACGATCTAGAAACTAATTTTCCATTTTATAATTTACAGCTAGAATTTATGGGCTTTGAAGTACGCTCAATTTTTACAGTGGCATATTTTCAATTTTAAAACAATGTATAAGAGTATTACTTGACATTCCTGAAACGTGGTAAAGATACTCTAAAATTGCCTGCTACCTTTCATGGAATATCAAAAACCTAAGAATTGTATTCACTTGAATGCATGCAGATTTAAACCAGGGAAGTAGCAGAAAAAGCTGTTTTCAAATATTTATTGATTAAAGTTTTACAGAGCTTTAACTGTCCTGAAAGTAAATTGACTGATTGCAGTATTTGGGAGTTTAAAACACATTGCTGCTGTTCTGTGTTTACTGTTCACTTAAATTTTCTGTGGATTAAATAAGAAGGGAGCCAAAAATAGCTGATTTTTTTTTATTATTATTTTATGAAGAATATTCTGATTAAGGTAATTGGAATACATTTGGACTTGCATGAAATTTGGCATATTACAGATTAGATAAAATTGTTTTAAATGCCAGTCAGAAATGGCAGCTTTCTGCTGTGACCTAAAGTGATGACAGGACGTGCACACCAACCACAGAAAGGACTTTCATGGGGAATGCCTTCCTTCTGTTGAAAGCAGGCAAACCCATGACAGCTGGACTTGAACAACACATGTTCTGCAAGCTTTAAAAGATTAGGGAAGCCTTGGTGATCCACTTTTACCCAACTTTGAACCTCCCAAGCAGCTCAGTACTGGTGATACAGGCAACTGCAGAGTGGAGTAGCTCCAGCTAATGTGCTTGGTTGCCTTTGGTGTTGACCAAAAAGCCAGAAGCTGCAGTACATTCAGAGAAGGATGAGTGTACAAGTGTACATTAACTGTCAGAACTTATTCCTGAGTGAATATTTAATCAGGAGATGTAAATATTTCTTTAAATAATTTAAAGGATATGCGAGATTTTGATGACTTTGTGACTTACACAGGCAAAGCCTCTGAGCTCAGACTTAGGTGATTGGTAAGATCATTGATGGGGTTGTTGCAGATTGAAATAAATTTTGACTATAAACTATTCAGGGGGAAAATGTAAAACACATGAAAAGCTTTTTTTAAAATCCATTTAGGAACAGGGAAGAGAAGTAGAGTAGGATGTGATTTCTTTCCCCCCTTCAAAACAAGCGTGTTATAGGAGCTATTTTATGGAAAAACTTGCTTCTTTTTCATCGTAGCCCAAAAGATGGTTTTCACAGAGATTTTCATCACTGACTACATACTGTGAGAGTCAATCTGCCTGCAGGTTAAGTGCCAGAAAGCTGGTTCAGTCAGTTTGTCAGCAGGACTGCATGCAGGTAGAGAATATCTCTTGCCAGGATAGTACCTTACACTTACATAGGCTTTGTCCAGGGGGAAAAAGTTACATCTTTTATACAACTCCAAAATATTTCTTGTAACTTTATATCTGCATACCTTGCTAATAATTTTAGCTACTTCAGCATGTATTTAAATACTTTTAAATTGTTAATATAAAATAATTGGGTACACTTAATTAAAAGAATAATCCCATATTCTGTTCTTTGTATGTATTCCAAATTTTGCTTTTCAGTTGATGAATTTCAGCCTGTGTTATAAATTTAAGTTGAAAATCATTTGTCTGTGCTCTGAGCATACTGGTCCTGTGTTTGCCATAACTCAGTATAAAATTTTTATGTTAATTGGAGCTTGTGTCCTTTGTTTAGTTACAATAAAAGTATCATTTTGAAACCTAATCTCTCCATTATTTTTCTGTTGGTTTTGATTATTTAGTGTCAATTTATTGCTCTTCAGGTGAGATGCCAGGCACAGGGCTGGATGCTGATGAGCTGTGTCTATGAAAGTAATCTCCTGTCTGCTTTAAAACAGGATTTGGGAACATGCAAATGCTGAATCTGCTCTCTAGTGTCAAGTGTTTCAACAGGTGGCTGAAGACAACCCTCTGCCTTGACATGCTTTTAAAATAATAATAAATAAGCAAGGTTGTGTTGCAAATTCTTCCTTCTGCTTAAAGCCAAATACCAAATAAAAAGCTTTATAAGTGGCAGAACTTGTTCTTTTTAAGCTTTTACTTTAAGAATTTCCTTTAATGACCCTTTAATTAGGGTGAATAGGTGTGGTGTGCAGCAGTGGTCAAACTGACAAGCAGAGGAAGTGGGGTTTGAGTTTGTGAATTAAATGTGGAAATTGGCAAGTGTCCTTGATGATATTTACTGAACCCCCCAAGAAAGAGACTGACTTCTGGATCCACTGTTCTCTTTGCTGACATATAATGGTTATTACACTCTTTAATTAATCTTTCTGACATGTTTATAACAATGGTGTGTAACTGTTAAAATCTAAGGGAAAAATGGGGTCAGCTTGTAGATTGAGATAAGGCAGTTTACTAAGGCAACAGCAAAAGTTTGTGCATGCACAAGCAAAGAGGAAAAAATATTTATTCTCTACTCCCCATCATCAAGAGATGTTCAGCCACTTCCTGGGAAGCAGGGCTTCAGCAGGTGAGGAGGCTGCTCTGGAAGGCAAACATTGCAAATAACAAATGTCCTTCCTCCCTCCTCCTTTCCTTGCCTTTATATCTGAGCTGACATTATGGAGTCTAGAATATACCTTTGGTAAATTAAATTGTGTCCCCTCCCAGGATCTTGCCCACTCCCAGCCCATTGATGGGGGGAAGGTGGAGACAGCACTGGTGCTGTGCCAGCCCTGCCCAGCAGCAGCCAAAGCATGGGTGTGTTATCAACACCTTTGCAGCTCCCAGGGCAAAGCACAGCCCTGCTGTGGGGAGATGAACTCCAGCTCAGCCAGACTCAATGCAATTACAGACATGGATTGTCTGCAAATATGCACGGAGGGAATGGCAACTGCCTGCTCTAATAGCAGATAATGAACATATTGCTGTGACTTCACTGCATGGAGTCTTCTTTTGCATCAGGCTGGTGTTGCAGGCAGGCAGAAAACTGGTTGGGAAAACCTCACAATTCATGACATCATGGTCTGAAAAGGATTAATAGGGAAGTTTTATTGCAAACTATTTTGGTGAAATGTCATTTAGAGGGTGAACACATCTGCATAGTGGTGGTGAGAGATTGATGGCCTTGTGGTTGTTTCATCGACCTGAGGCTTGAGAAATCTGTGTTCAGTTAATGCCCAGTCTATCAATAATACATCACTTGGCTCTTGTACCACTGTAACATAAAACCTCCTTGACAGTGACTGGGCAGACAACAAGTTCTCCAGAGCAGAGTCTGTGCAAGGACCTAGTACAGCATTTTGTAGCAATAAGGCTTTTAAATACCAAATGCAGACAGTGACAGATCATACCAAGGAGTTTCTCTGGCTAAGGATTCTCACTTTTCTCACTGCTTATATATTTAGTATTTTCTTGAATTATTTCTCAATGCTGATGTGAGCAGGAGGATGTTTGTAGTATGTTTCTAATTCCCCATACCCTGCGTTCACTTCCACTTTTGTGTATTATTGGATATAAATCTTTCACAGTAGTTAAATATCCTTCACAGGTCAAAATTTTTTGGGGTCTCATTAGCATGTACAGTTTTATCCTTGCCAAACCTTCTGTGGTTTGCAAACATCAGTTTCTCTCATCTAACTGGCGTAAAGGATTTCTGCTATGCTAGAGATGGCTCTAATGCAGATTTGCTGCTTTCCTTCTAGTATTTCTCTCTATGTATATTGGCAGAGCAGCCCCTTCATGAACAGCCTGATTTATGTCTCAGGGAGTGCTGCAGCCAGCAATTTGAGATGTCAGCACTCCCGTGCACGTTGGATTCTCCGTCCCTCCTTTTGTCTTAGCTCCAGCCCAAAAGCCATCCAAACTTTTTTCATAGTGTTTTCTAACTGCATTTTCAGGTCTTTGATTAAGCAAGATTTTCAGACTCTGTTGTAAGGAGAGCTTCAGCAAGGAGATGAAGGAAACTGGGAGATGAGCAACAAAAAAATAAAAAAACCCCCAAAACCCAGAGAAGTCTTAATAGTCTTACTAAAGATAGGAAGTAACAACCTGTTGTGCAGAAAACCTGGGGATCTTAGCAGCCTACTTTAGACTTGTAAAAGTGTTTTCTTCCACAGATGTAATCCCAAAGTAGTGAGCAAAGCAGCAGGTATTTCTCCTCCATCCTTCCCAGCCCCAACCCTTCCCTTTTCTCTAGCCTTTACTTTAATATGCAGGACCAATTAGAAAAGATACATAGAGTCCCTGTTGCACATCAGTTTCTCAGAAATTGGCTTTGCCCTGGTGGAAGTGGAGTTAAAATATTAATGTTTCCAATGAACTGGGTGGTGTTCAGTACTTGGTCTGTGCAAACTCCAGTAATCAGCAGCCTTCATCAAGCTCTGCTCTCACCTTCCTCAGTCATAACTGCCCCAGCTCCACTGTGGGCCCTGTGCAGTCTCTGCTCCTAAGAGCAGGATGCTTTTATCCTTCCCTTCCAATCCTGCATGCTCTAATTACCAGGAGATGTACAGGCCACAACACTTCAGTGGAAAATATGTTCCTAGGATGAGTCCTCAAGACCAAGAGTGACACTGAGAGGAAGCCATGCACATGACTATTTTTAGACCTACCTTCTGCAGCCATCAAATTCTGTGATTAACGCTGCCATCCCTAAGTGTGATTTAATTTGAATTTTACCTAAGCCATTTGGGATCTTCTTCCCAGAAAATCCTTTGTACTCTGAAAATGAGACCCTTTTGGCTATCTAGGTGTTGGATTTTCAAATTCAAGAATTGACTGGTGTCAACCCAAAAGCCCTTTTCAAGTAATGACAGGGGAGAAAGCACTAACAGAAAACCCCTTATTTGTACCTTTTCCATGCCTTTTGGTACATAATTTGTAGCTTTGTGCTCAAGAGAAGTCTGACATGGAAAATAGCTCACCTAGCCAGGCTCAAGGAGGATTTGTAACAGTGAATGGAAATAGGCAGGGAGAGCTGATAGCAGCATTTTCATTGCTCATTCTTCTGTGTAATTTTCCTTGGAGTGAGTGGGAGGCTATAATATTATTTTGTTTTAATTTTGTGGATATAAAGACACCCCCAGTCAAGAGAAATATAAGATAAATACAGGATATAGAGAAATACAAAATCATTGATGTACTTATATGTGTACCATCCGGCGTGATACTCTCTCTGGAGCTGTCGCTGGAACCTGGAAGCTTGAGAAAGCGAGGGAAAGGCTTGGGAACCTCATTTCAGCTTTGAATACGGTGGCGGGTGAAGCAGACACGACCCCTGCGTTTTTCAGGAGAGCAGAGGGAGACTAAATTCGCGTGTCCCAGCCCCGGGACCTGCATCCCGCCTGGATCCCGATCCCGGCCCCGGGACCTGCGTCCCGCCGGGATCCCGATCCCGGACCCGGGACCTGCGTCCCGCCCGGATCCCGATCCCAGCCCCGGGACCTGCATCCCGCCCGGATCCCGATCCCGGACCCGGGACCTGCGTCCCGCCGGGATCCCGATCCCGGACCCGGGACCTGCGTCCCGCCCGGATCCCGATCCCGGCCCCGGGACCTGCGTCCCGCCCGGATCCCGATCCCGGCCCCGGGACCTGCGTCCCGCCCGGATCCCGATCCCGGCCCCGGGACCTGCGTCCCGCCCGGATCCCGATCCCGGCCCCGGAACCTGCGTCCCGCCGGGATCCCGCTGCGCATCGGCACCGCCGCGCTGCGCCGCTGGGGGGCGCCCGCCGCCCGCCGGGAGCGCCCCGCGCGTCCCCGGCCGGATCCCGTCTGATCCCGCCTGGATCCCGTCTGATCCCGCCTGGATCCCACCCGGATCTCGTCTGATCCCGCCTGGATCCCGTCTGATCCCGCCTTGGTCCCACCCGGATCTCGTCTGATCCCGCCTGGATCCCACCCGTCTGATCCTTCCCGGATCCCTGCCCTGATCCCGTCTGATCCCGCCCGGATCCTTGCCCTGATCCCGTCTGATCCCGCCCGGATCCCTGCCCTGATCCCGTCTGATCCCGCCCGGATCCCTGCCTTGATCACGCCCGCATCCCACTCGCTTTCCTGCCCGCATCCTGTCTGATCCCGCCAAATCCAGTCTGTCGAATCCCGCCCGGATCTCGCCCGGATCCCGCATCTCCTTCGTCCCCAGGAGCCTGTCCGACGCTCACGGGCTCTGCTTTGCACACTCTCGGGATGATTTGGCTGGAAGGGACCTTGAAGTTCACCTCCTTCCACCCCCCTCCACGGACAGGATCACTGTCACTACATCAGGTTGCCCCGTCCAGCCTGGCCCTGAACGCTTCCTGGGATGGGGCATCCTGGATAACCCGTTCCAGTGCCTCACCACGCTCCTGGTATCAGAATCAGAGTCATTCATGTAGGAAAAGACTTAGAGGATCATCAAGTCCAACCTTTAACCAGTCATCACCTTCTCAATGAGACCATAACACTAAGTGCTAAAAACCTACTTTATGTCTAATCTAATCTACTCTCTTTTAATAGAAAATTATTACACCTTCTCTCATCACTGCAGGCCCTGCTGAAAATTCTGTCCCAATCTTTCTTATAAGCTTCATTTGGGTACTGGAAGGTGCTCCAAGGTCTCCCTGGAGCCTTCTCTTCTCCAGGCTGAACACCTCCAGCTCTCTAGTCTGTCTCCACAGCAGAGGTGCTCCAGCCCTTGGAGCATCTCTGTGGACCCACTCCCACAGGTCCGTGTCTCTCCTGTGGCAAGGACCCTGGAGCTGGACACAGCACTGCAGGTGGGGGCTTGTGAGAGAGGAGCAGAGGGGCAGAACCAGCTCCCTTGCTCTGCTGGCCACGCCACTTCTGATGCAGCCCAGCACATGATTTGCTCTCTGGGCTGTAAATACTGGGTCTTGTTTCTCAAATCTTTCATTCCTCCCCCCGAGGATTCTGTTTTCTCAAGGGGATGTGTGGCTGTTTCTGCCTCAGTGCTTGGTGCCCCCACACTCCCTCTTCCCATGTTTCATCTCTCTGTCAACAAGCTAACCTTTGCTTGTGAACCAGAATAAATCTTTGCTATCTGGTCAAATGACCTGGTATAATCCGACACCGGACTTCCCAGAATTAATCCCTCTTTAAAACACAGCATCAGTTCTAAATTCTCCAATCTCAGTTTAAAATCTGATAGTGAAAAAAAATCCACCACAAACCACTGGTCAGTTCTTGTGCCTGTGTATTGCTATTGCTATCACTCTGTGGTTTGTGGAGGTTTTCTTGCGGAGGGGAAAAAGTCTTTAAAAATAGAAAAACAAATTAACTCCCCACCCTTGGAAAATCAAATAACAAAAAGCCAAACTGTCTCTAGTGAATTTGTCTAACACTGGTTTCTTATTCAATATTTCTGTATTGGCTTCAGCTGGCTGGTGGAAAAGCCCCTGACAATGTTTTCTTTGTGGGGCTGCTATGGGCTGCATTACCAGAGCTGCTCAGCTCTTCCAAAACTTTCCTGACTCTGTCATCAGTGACCTGTGTCCTGCCCTCCCCAGAGCCCCTCCCTCTGTGCTGGTAGTGTGTAACATTTGCTTATTAACTCTTCAGTCCTGAGAGCAAGGGGTTCAGTCGTACCTGGTGGGGTTTTGTCTGCCCTGACTGCAGAGCAGTCAATGTGACTCCATGTCAAGAGGTGGCTTCTAAACCCCCAGGAAGATATCCATTCCATTTGTGATGGATTAAAGTGTTCATCTGGATTTGCATCTCTCCACAGAGCCCAGCATCTTCCCATTGCTGTAAAAGCAGTGGTGCTGCTGAGCATTCCTGTGCAAAGGCAGATTCAGCTCTTCTCTTAATAAATTAAATACTCAGTGCTATAAACACTTTGTTACCAAAAACTGAAAGCCCACACTCATTTCTTTGCTATGAGGCACTTTTAGGATCAAATGATAGGTCAGGTTAGTGTAGGTTACACAGGTGTGATTCAGGGGCTTGGATGTGATGCTTCAAGTGACTTGGTTGTGTTACAGAAAACCATAGCTTGGTGAAGAGGTGGGAATCAGAGAATCAGAATAATTCAGGATGGAAGAGACCCCTGGGGTCATTGAACTTTCTGCTCAGAGCAGGACCAAATTTTGATCAGGTTTCTCCTGCCTTGTTCAGTCATGTTTTGCTTGTGTCTGGGGATGACAATGGCACAGATTCCTGGACCCTGTTTCTCACCACCTTCAGGGTGATAATTTTTTCGTGAAATCTAGTGGCTGTGTTCTGTGTTGCACCTTATGTCTGCTGCCTCTTGTCCTATTTCTGTGCAACTCAAGGAAGAGTTTGGCTCCATCTTCTCCACAACTTCTCATTGCAGATTGCAGAAGGATCCCACTGGAGCCTTCTCTTCCCTTCTCCAGGCTGTCCCCTTGAATCCTTCCCCTCTCCAGGCTGGCAGGCCCATGTGGCTCTGCCTCTGTCCATGTGCTCTGTGCTCCAGCCCCCAGCCATCCTGGTGGCCTCTGCTGGGTCCACCCTGGTGTGTTCACATCTTCTCCTGCTGAGGAGCCCAGGACTGGATCTGACTCTCCAGGTGTGCCTTGCCAGGGCTGAGCAGAGGGAAGGGCCCTGCTGGCCTTCCTTGCTGCCAGAGCTCACTGCCAGCTCATGGCCATCTCCACCAGGGCCTTTTCTGCAGAGGTTCTGCCTGGCTGCTCAATGACCACCATGTGCTGGTGCGTGGGGTTATTCCTCCCATCTGATGGGCTTTGCATTCACCTTTCTGGCACTTCATGATGTTCCCATTAGCTGGTTCTTCAGCCTGTTGAGCTCCTCTACACCCAGCTCTCCCTCCCCTCCCACACAAGGACCGCTCTGATCACAGTGCTGAACACTCCACTGAACAGGAAGGGTTGAAAGGAAACGAGGAGGTCACACAGTTAATGCACAATGTGGAATAACTGAGACTTACTTGCCAAATCCAAGAGGTTATTTGGGGTAAACCCCATTTAATGACAGGCATGAAAATTTACAAAATTATTATTAAGTGAATAAACTACCATGTGGTGTTACAGAAGGCCTGAAAAAAATATTAATAAACTGTTGGTTCAAATGTGAAAGTGCTAAACTCATCGACTATGATGTGCTCTAAAAATAGACTTGAGCCTCTGCATCAAAAAAATAATGCTTCCCTTAGGAAGACTTAACCAGGTCCAAGCAAAAAGCTTTCTGGCTGAAGTCCAAAACCTTTTTTTTCGAAGTCCTGTATTAACTTTCCTTTTATTATTTTTTGGTGGGAAATTTCTTTTTTTCCCCCCCATTTCTGTTAAGCAATAGTGTGTGTTCAGTTGCTATGATGATAACAGCAATGACATTCCTATCACCATGAAATGTTTTAAGTTTAAAAGTTTATGTGGTTTTTGTACATACTGATCTTACAAGTTAAAAATGACCTGTTCCCTGTTTACGCTACATGGAATGAAACTTTAAAAAAAGAGTTGTTCTTCAATTCATTCTCCACTTTTTTTTTCTGTCCTACTTGTTTTCTAGATGTGTACTATAACAAGATTTTTCAGTTTATTTAACAGAGCTGATAACTTCAGTTTAGAAAATGCTGTGCAGAAGAGCTGGAACTTGCCAGACCATTGTCCAAAGTCAATGGGTTCCAGGGTTTTTGTTTGATCTGTAGATATTTACACTCTTTGCTCTTGTAAGGTTTACCTACCCTACAGAAGAGATCTAAATGCTGCCTCAATAGTTCAGAGCAGCAGTTTGCTGAAAAGGGCTCACTGCCATAGGGACCGTTGGGTTTTTTGTTTCCCAGTGATACCTAAAGGTTATAAAAAAATTACTAAACCCTTGAACTAAGTCCAGTACAGGCCTGGATCCTAGTGAGGATTTCTTTGGGATAAGAATCACAAGGCAATTGGGTGGCTGCAGATCACAGTGAGAGCAGTGGGTTAAAAAGTATTTTCAGACTGTAATGAAACAGAATATAAAACATGATGATATCAACAAAAAAATACAGTGATATCTTCCATATTGAGTTCCACACTCCCTGGCTCCCAGCCCTGAAAGACTCAGTTTATGCAATGATTTTGCCTATAGCTGCTGTCGAGCTACCAAGTCTTTACATCATGCTGTAACCTCCTGGGTATCAGTGTGAGCTGAAAAGTTCTTAGCTGGCAGTTAACTATTGAAATAACCCCCCAGGCAGTGGTGGAGTCTCCCTGCCTTGCTGTCTTCCACCTGAGGTCCAGTTGTCATTCCTTGCATGGAGTGCAGTCTCCCTGGGGAGGAAATGCTACTGTTCAGGATTTAACCACAAACCTGCCATCAGCAAGACGTGACCAAGAAGGTGTGATCCAGTACACAAATTCCTAGAGGAGGCAGCAGCTGGTGAGGCTGCAGCGTGATGGGGAAACATCTGGAATCTGTGGGAGACTCTAATCCAAGTGGGACAGTGTGCTGCCCTTTGTCTGCCCCAAAAGAGCCTTTGGGGCCATACCCTGGGAAAGCTGGGTATGAGATAAGGGGGGTGGCTACACTGGGTGTTGATGAGGTCTGAAGTACAGTGTGTTGAAGCCAGGTTTGGGCATTGCTTCTCACCCCTAGTCCCAGTGAACTGGAGCGGGTCTGGATTAAAGAGGATCACAAGCGGTTGGTTGCTGTGAGGAAGAGCGAACAGCACGGAATGGCTTTAATCTGGAAAATACAGGACTGGAGGCAGGGGACACCCACATTTGGAAATGTTTGCTGCACAGAGCCCGGTGCTGCATTCTCCTCAACAACTGCTGGGATGAGACAAGAGCAATCATCTTAATTTTCAGCAAAATTGCCAGAACAGTGGGGTTTCCACAGACTCTCACTAGCACAACTTGAGGCATTGCTGTTTCTGGTGCTGGCTGGAGGTTGCTGGGCCTGTAGCTCACAGCTGTGACAGCTGCTGCAACTCAGCAGTTGATGTGTTAATTTAAACCAACACCACTCATGCTTTAAGTTATTGTGCCAGACTACACTACAGAAGAATTTGGAATGAGGCCAGGGGACCTCTCTCATCCAGTGCCCTGCACAAAGCAGGTTCCAGCAAGACCAGGTTGCTCCAGGCTTCATCCAGTTGAATTCAAGGATTCAGCTCCAGGATGAAGATGCCACAAGCCCTCTGGACAACTCATTTAACCACCTTTATAGAGACTTTAAAAAAATATATATATTTAATTGTAACTTCCCATATTGCAACTTGTGTCCATTTTCTCTCTCCTATCATGGGGTGGCCAATACTGTCAGCTGTTACTTATTACATCCCCCAATTAATAGCTTGTTTTCTGGTAACCAGCTACTGGACTCTGGTTCCATTTCATGCTGCAGAATTGGAGGACATGTACCATTCCTGCTTTGGCAAGGTTTGAGCATCTAAACAGGACTTCTGCACTAGCTGAGCTGCAGGGGTGCATCACAGCTCTCTCTCACAGCACGGCATGGCTGGCTGGAGCCCTGGGAACAGCCACCTTTTCACAGGGAAGCAGATTCATCCCTGCCTGTAGCTGATGTGCAATGGCTGGAAGCACTCTGGGATCCTTGGGGATGAAAAGCTCTATAAAGGCTGGAGTTGTTTATTATGATGATTACTGAAATAAAACTTTAAAATGCCTTAATGTAAGGAGTTTGCTGGAAGGTTTACAGTTTGGGGTGTTTTATGAGGGGAGAAGTTATTTCCAAGAATCACATTAGTGTAAGTCCCCCTTAAGATGATGCAAAAGGAGAGTTCCAGTGTATTACAAAATTAGCATGGCTATAGCTTTCTAAGCTTTTAAGACCCCTTAGTATCAAGGGGAAAGGGGAAAGGAGAGTAAGGCAGCCAGAACAGGAATCTGTTTCTATTGGGAAACTATTAGAAAGATGCAATGTGATGGCTCAGACCCAGACAGAATTTAAATGCCATCCCTTTCCTACAAATAATTAATAACCATCATTGTATTTTTTAATGCACAGCCCCCAGAGGAAAATAATCTCTATTGATTGAACTGGGATGCAACATTTTGGAGTGGAATTCAGAGGTCCCAAGTTCAGGGGTCCTGGGTGGTGTGTCCCAGCTGCTGGGTGCTCTCCACTCCCACTCAAGCATCTTGGGAGCAAAGGGATGAGGATCCTGTGCCAGAACACATCAGGGGCTGCAGCCTGTCATTTTGAGGGTTGTTCCAGATGCACTGAAACCCTCACCAGGAAAAGGGGACATTTACTGTGAGTAATTTTTCATCTCTGGAGCCTGAGTTTTACCACCTATATCCAGAGTCACAGGGTTGTAAAGTCACTGCTGTAAAGCTTGGCTCTATTACAGTCTCACTGGTGGCAGAAAATATCACCCTTTTTTTCTGCCAAACACTGAAATTGGAGACATGCCCCTTGTTTGGCATTTATGATGTGAACAGAGAAGGCATGAGCAAGGATTTGAGTTCAAAATATAGAGGTTAAAGCAACTTAGTAAGTCAAAAGACATGCAAAGGGGTGACTGACATATCCCACATCCCTGTCAAGTGTCCCATCTTTTAAGAGGAACTGTCCTGCTCACTTCCCACCTTAGTGCCTTTGAATTGCTCTACATGCAGTACATTTCTATGGGAACTACCTTATTTACACAGCCTGCCCTCTCTGTGTCTGAGCTAGAGAAGACAACTGACGGAAGGAAAATGAAGTGGTTACTAATTAGCAAATGGTTCATTAATAGAAGACATCTGCTTCATATTAGGCAGGAAGAGATGAAGGCTGAGTCTCACTTTCCCAGTGCCTGGCTGGTTATGGAGCTGGCATTCACTCAAAATCAGGCCCTTTTTAAGGCTGCTTTTTTTCCACCAGGGCCATCCACCCTGCCCTGCATCCCAGCTCTGCCTCATCCAAATTTCTTACCTTGGTATCAAAGGGAATGGGTAGGAGGCTTCTGGATTTGGAAGGAGAAACTGGAATTACTCCTATGGTGAATTCAGACAGGCTTAAGCTCAGTCTTTGAATTAATGATGGGAGCAATCCCCTGTAACAGGTGACCAAAACTCCTCCAGGACACACAGCTCAATCCAGGGAGGTGATGGAGCTGAGAATTTATTTATTAACAACTTATTGGAAGAACACCCACAGCTGATTGATCAAACCATTTTTAAAGCTGTTTGGACAATCGACTTCCTCGGCCACTGGGTGCTTTGGGAAGTGCCTGTCACTGCATTGTGTGAATATTTCAGATCAGGATCAGGGAAAGTTTCCAGCTCCTCCAGAGCAGCAGTGGTTTTCTCCTAAAAGACAGGGAGGAGGAGGATAAAGAACTTCACATGGGATACTGTAAAACTGAAATACCACGAAGTCCAAAGGTGAGATTGTTGTACATGGCCTGGAAAACAGCGGGCAGGACATGCTTGGGAAGTTTTTGTGGTTTTTTCTGCTGGAGAATTTGGAAACTGTGTGTGATGAACACATACAAAACATATAAGAACATATAAAAAAACCTTCCGTTTCCTTGAAGGAAAGGGAACTGGCCATAATCAAATCCTCTCCTATCAAAGCAGCAAAATTCCCTAGATTTTAGGAGCAGTGGAATGGGTCAGTAGATTTTGACGCCAACAAGAGCAGACTACTGATTGCATCTGCTACAAAACTCTTTTTCCTTGTTCCCACATGGATTTTCTGCCTATGGATCAAGAGTATTTGAATTTTGGGTCTTGTCTACGAAGCAAAATTGCCCAGAATATTCTATTTTGTGAGAGCTGCTCTGGGGCCGCTGCTGCTCTGAACCCTACTGAGGGAGTGTATTCCAGAGCAATTATTTCACTCTGGAAGAGGG
>VYZP01009726.1:17629-48372 GCA_013400635.1 Hypocryptadius cinnamomeus
AAGCTTGGCTCTATTACAGTCTCACTGGTGGCAGAAAATATCACAGTTTTTTTCTGCCAAACACTGAAATTGGAGACATGCCCCTTGTTTGGCATTTATGATGTGAACAGAGAAGGCATGAGCAAGGATTTGAGTTCAAAATATAGAGGTTAAAGCAACTTAGTAAGTCAAAAGACATGCAAAGGGGTGACTGACATATCCCACATCCCTGTCAAGTGTCCCATCTTTTAAGAGGAACTGTCCTGCTCACTTCCCACCTTAGTGCCTTTGAATTGCTCTACATGCAGTACATTTCTATGGGAACTACCTTATTTACACAGCCTGCCCTCTCTGTGTCTGAGCTAGAGAAGACAACTGACGGAAGGAAAATGAAGTGGTTACTAATTAGCAAATGGTTCATTAATAGAAGACATCTGCTTCATATTAGGCAGGAAGAGATGAAGGCTGAGTCTCACTTTCCCAGTGCCTGGCTGGTTATGGAGCTGGCATTCACTCAAAATCAGGCCCTTTTTAAGGCTGCTTTTTTTCCACCAGGGCCATCCACCCTGCCCTGCATCCCAGCTCTGCCTCATCCAAATTTCTTACCTTGGTATCAAACGGAATGGGAAGGAGGCTTCTGGATTTGGAAGGAGAAACTGGAATTACTCCTATGGTGAATTCAGACAGGCTTAAGCTCAGTCTTTGAATTAATGATGGGAGCAATCCCCTGTAACAGGTGACCAAAACTCCTCCAGGACACACAGCTCAATCCAGGGAGGTGATGGAGCTGAGAATTTATTTATTAACAACTTATTGGAAGAACACCCACAGCTGATTGATCAAACCATTTTTAAAGCTGTTTGGACAATCGACTTCCTCGGCCACCTGGGACAGAAATAGATTAAAGATAAAACCTTGGGAGATTGTTTCTGGGAAGCAGCTTCATTCATTTCGCTTTCCTTCCAAACACATCATCTNGGGTCTTGTCTACGAAGCAAAATTGCCCAGAATATTCTATTTTGTGAGAGCTGCTCTGGGGCCGCTGCTGCTCTGAACCCTACTGAGGGAGTGTATTCCAGAGCAATTATTTCACTCTGGAAGAGGGCAGTAATTATTCCACCCTAAAATGACTGTTACTGTGGAAGACAGGCAGCTGGGTGGCTGCAATGATATTAACACTGCTGCCTGCTGGATTCTTCCCCTTTGTAACACTTATGAACTCTTCTATCCTAGCACAGGTATGCAACCCTCCTCTTTCTTTCCCATGGAAAAGTTGACTTGTTTTACCATCATTTCTTAACTCCCTTGACCTCTGCTCGATTGGATGCAACCTCCTTTTGTTTTAACTGCATCTGGGACTTTCTGTCAGTGCTCCTGAAGTCCCCTTTTCTTTTGCAGGATGTCTGATGAGGGTGAAGTGCAGCAGGCAGCTCCCAGCCCCTTGGTGCTGCAGTGAGAGCATCACTGCCTGTCACTGCCCCTTGTTTACAGTCCTCTCAGGCAGCTTCTGGTCAGCACGACAGTGTTTTCCTGCCCGAGCCAACTTGAATTAATTTGGAGCATAAGATTTCAGGAGACAGTATCAAGTCCTTCAGTGAAATGCAAATAGACTGTAGCTGCTCTGTGCTCTATTAACCCCATCATTTTGTAATTCAGTCCAAAAGAACCAGGGGGAAGGGCATAGGAAGCTGGAGTCTGGAAGGATTTTGATTCCACACAATCAAAATGCAAGCTGGAGGGAATGTAAGAAATATTTTCCTAGAGCAGGGTAGCAGGTCAGTGAGATGGATTTCTTTACCTCTGCATGCTCTTTTATCCATAATTAATGGTTGGTGTATTCTCCAGTGTGGAAGTGTGTGTCCCTCACGGGCAGTTTTCTGAAGCATCTTGTGATTTTGGCTCTAAGGCTCTTAGCTCACACCAGCTTCCAGGGGGACTTCTGTGACTTAGAGATGGGTTTCTCAAAGTAGTTACAAGAAAAAACTCATAATAATTTAAAACATCCTCTCCTCCCATTCCTCATTAACAAAATCTTCTCAAAACCTAATACTGACAAAATCATTGGATGCTGCTTAGGACTTTAAAACCTGTTGATCTCAATAGTGCTGTGGCACACAAACCAAAGTGAGAATCTTGCCCAAAATAGTCAATGTTTGGTTTTGTTGTTTTTTTGTTGGTGGTTTGTTTTTGGTTTTTTGGTTTTTATTTTACATTATGTTGGCCCCCTTTTGGCCTCTTAATGGATCCCAGCCCTGTTGTCCTCCAGGTGTTGAATGGTTTTTCTTCACTCAGTCATTGCCATGTTTCTTCTTCCCCTGTTTTATGTGGCTTCTACCCTTGCAATGATCATTGGTATTTGCTATTCACCACATGTAAGTGTGTCCTGGTCTTCAAGTGCTTGACAAGAAACCAAACTAGAAACAAACATCTTGGTGGTACAAAAACTAGCCAGCTATTGCCTTGGTGGGATAAGGGGAGAGGAGCTGAGCAAGCCCATTTGTGCATGTTCACTTTTTCCAGCAAAGAAGGGATTTCTCTTCCCTAACTTCCCTACCAAGCTGCCTGGAAGTTGCCCCTTCCAGCCTTGTGCTTGTGTCCTCCCTGCTGGAGAAACCTGCAGCCCAGTGTGGGTGTTTCCATCGTGGCTTGGCGGCAAGGAGGACATGAGCAAGGCCAGAGCCTGCTCCAGATCCTGCAGGAAATGAGATGCTTCTGCTGAGAGGGGCTGGGATGTGGTTGCATACTGTGGCATCACCAAAAGGCTGCTGTGCTGACCTCGGGATTTTCTCCATATAGTTCATATTGCAGTATGGACAGAAAGAGATTAAAGATAAAACCTTGGGAGATTGTTTCTGGGAAGCAGCTTCATTCATTTCGCTTTCCTTCCAAACACATCATCTCACCAAAATGTCACAAGTAAGCACTGTGTCTTTGCCACCTACTGCTATGAGATCCCCTCAACAGCCAAATCCCTCTCTGCTGCTCCCTCTCTCTTCCTCTAAACAAAAGAAATAAAACAACAGCAACAAAAAAAATTGAATCAAACCAAACCAAACAAACCCACCAACCAATAAAAAAAAAACCAACACCAAAAAAGCAGATTTTCTCTTTATTTCTCCCACACCCTATTGTTTATTTCCCCCACACACTACTGTTTTAAGGTGGAAGATCCCTTCTCTATGTTACTTTCCAAGCAGTAGTTTCTCTTAAGACATTTCCTTATTAATATCTGTAATGCATCTTAATACTTCTACTTAATACTTCTTAATACTTTACACTTCTTTTTTCTCTTCAAAAAGTAGAGCAGAAACTCAAAAATAAGTTTTTTTTCTGTATAAATGTTTCTGATGTATTTGAAAGGTAAAGGATGAAGTAAATTCCTGTGTCAGAAGAGGAAGATCTGGGATGCCTTTGAACTGTCTAGCTCTGGTACTAACTCTCTGTGGGAACCTTGCTTAGACAAGACCCTGCACAAGGACAGGGTGTCTTGCTCCCTCAGAGGTCCTGGGAACTCAAACTTATTTCTCTGTGTCTCATTTTTCCTGTCCTCAAAGCACAGGTTGTACCTCAAACCCAGCCCAACTCCAGATGTTCAACTGATGCCAACCAAAGCAGCTCCTGCACAGCTGGCGTTGGCCACGAACTCATCTGCTTGTATTGCTCATAGCTCTTGTCCTTCCCCATGTCACCTCTCTCCTGGTGATTTATTTGTCCCTTCATGCTGTCACATCTTGATTTATTCCATTGCTGCTGATGGCAGGGCCCTGCCTGGATTCTCTGCTCCTGGTGCTCCCTACTCTGTGGCAAAGGTAATTACCAGTAGCAGAGAGCAAGAGGTTAATTCCAGGCTCCTTTCCTCTGCCTGGACCAGGCACAAATTCTCAGTAGAATCAACTGTGCAAGCAGCTGCCACTCAGTACAGAAATAAATAATTCCATTTTTAAGAAAGCAAAATTTTTATGTAGCACATAACTGGAGAGGTGATATTTAAGAATATTTTTGTGGGTTTGGAATTAAATCTTCTAAGTAGAGGTTTAAATACTGATTATCTCAGTCCATTTTCATTCAAAACCAGCATGGTCTGAAGGAAGCAAATATTTCTAAAAGCATCCAAACAATAAATTATTTTCAGACTGATGGAGAAACATTAAATATGTTTTCCTCTTTCATTACCCTTGTTTTAATTAGTATTGTGTTTCTGGTAAGAAGAATGAATATTTCCTGCTTTGGCACTCTGTTTCATTAAGCAAATTGCTTGCTATTAAATCAAACTTAGTTGTCTTCTTGTCTGATTTAAAGATTTTACCCATAGCCCATGAAACAGGCTGCTGGTGATACCATCAGCAGGGGGTAAAACCTGTGTGATGGAGGGAGGTTTCTCCTTATTCCCATTATAGTTTCAGTCCATCTGCAGCTGGCTGTGCACACAGGCTCCCAGGTACCACATCAAATGCTTTTTGAATGCTTCCAGGGACAGTGACTCCAGCACTCCCTGGACAGCCTGTTCCAATATTGACAAGTTTTTCTGTGAAGAAATTTTTCCTAATATCTGATCTAAATCTCCCCTGGTACAACCTGAGGCCATTTTCTCTCATCCTGTCATTTGTTACCTGAGGGAAGAGACCAACACCCATCTCACTACAACCCCTTCTCAGGTCTGTCTTACCTGGAAGTCACCACTTGCAGTAGCTCATCAATTAGTGAGATTTTGGCATAACTTGGTGCAGCTGATTATTTTTGAGACCTCATGAAGGGAGCCAGAACAAAGACTGCATAGTCCACAGCTTACATCTGATGGTCCAACGCCAGGGTTAGGGGGAAAGAGTGAGCCCAAGGGTCTGATTCCTGCTGTGAAGCTGAAGAAAAGCCCAGAGCAATAGTCACAGGTCTCAGGAGATGTTCACCAGAGCTGCAGCTCTCAGGAGCAGGGAGAGTGGGGCTCTACCCAGCTGAAATGTCTCATCCATCCGGCAATCCCCAGTGGTTTTACCTGGAGAAAGCTCTGCTCTGAACCCCAGAGCCCCAGGGGTGCAGTCAGGGCTGCTTCTGCAGAGCAGCCCTTAAAGGGAAATGCTCTAAAGCAGCTGCAAATGTGGATCCAAAGCATTTGGGAGGTTACTTGAGCATTAGGCACCTGGCCAAGCACAGCGTGGGCTGGCACTGCCAGGTTCTTGTAAGTACAGGAGTCGTGACAGTGATGTGGGAAGTTTAATCTGGAAGTTTTTGGTGGCAGGGCTGGGTAGTGGGTGAGAGCAGCTGCTGGGGATGCAGAGGGCAACAAGGGACAGTGGCTGGCTGAAGAGGTTCTGCAAAAGGGTCTGCTGTGAGAAACACATCTTTCATGAGTGGTTTCTTCAATGGTCGTGGTATGAAAAGCTCTAGGTCGTTGGTGGGAAGTCCTCCTGTGCATTCCCTCCTGCCATGACTGTCTTCTGTTTGGGCTGTAGTTAGCAGTGAACTGCCTCAGGTTGGGGTATCACCAGAGCTGCAGAGGGATCAGAAGGGATCTGAACAAAGTGTGGGAGATATGTGCCCTCAGGAGAGGACAAGAAGCTGTTTCTTGAGCCACAGGAAGCACTGTCCCAGGCAGGACATCTCAGAGATAACATGAACATTTTTACTTTCCAATTTTAGCGTTGATGGGTTGTCTCAGTTGAACACACATGCCATTAATAAAGCCTTAACTTCAAGTTTGCGCCTAATTACCCTTTGGGCTGCAAGGAAAAAACAGTAACTTGTGCAGATAAAAGTTTTAGCGTCTTTGGCTGAAACTTCAAGTTTGGGACTAATGTAGGAGGTGGCAGGAGGGGCTCAAGTCAGGAAAGCAGCAGGGCAAAGCCTGGTGGAGGAAAGGCACTTCTTCAGAAAGGAGCTGGGGTCTGAAGGCACACTAGGTGAAGGACCAACAGGAGAATCCCTAAAAGTGATTTCTCTAAACACTTTTATTCTATGCCTGTCTGGCCAGGCAACTCAACTTGATCCTGAACAATTTTTCTGATTTTAAAAACTGCAACAAATCGCAAGCAATTGCACATGTGCTTCTCTTGAAACACTCATGTAGCTGCATGTCTGATTATAATTACACTCCTGTGAAAACTTTTGGTGGACCCGAGGACTTAATCCCACAAGCCTCACTGATCACATTGCTGTACGTGAGAATTTATGCTTGCAGGATTAAACGCTGCCTTCAGCAATGAAGCAATTAATTGTTATAAGCAGAAAACATGCAGGGGTGGGGAAGAAGGGACAGGCTAAAACACACTGCCAGTGAAAGGAGATCTTTCACTGCTGTGGGTACAAATCCCTGTCACTAGAGCTCATTGCTGGGCACTGCTGGCCCAGGCTCTGTGCTTACCAGGGAAGTGATGATTTATTCTGCTTCACCCAGAGAGGGAAATAAAACCTGATTTTAATTCCAGCTGCGTAAAGAGTGTGTGGGTGTCCAGAAGTGCTTTCCCTGGAGAGGTCCTACAATTCTCTGGTTTGCAAATTTCCTGATAGTCAGAGAGCTGCTGGGGCTGGGCATGGCTGCAGGCATGGGTGCAAACCACTGCCTCAGCCAGGGGGTGACCACCCACCTGAGACTGCCCTGAGCCAGACCAGCTGGGCACACAGTGGGAGTTAGTGAAGAAAAGGAAGGGGAAGGGAGGTTTGACTGAGTTGAGGAGTCAACAAAGAAAATATAAGTTCGTTCAGTCACTGAGCTCTGAGTACTGCTGCATGGGAGGTCTTTCTGCTGAGGCTGCATTGGAAGACCAGGGTGGTGTGTGGGTGCTTAGGGAAGGGATTGCACAGCCCAAAGAAGTGGCCCAGTTTTCTCCTGTGACCTCCACCAGCTCAGCTGCAGAATTCAACATGCCTTCCTCTTACTTGGGGCTGTGTTCAAAGTCTTGCTCCTGTGGAAAGGATCTTTCTCCTTGTGGAAAGGAGATCTTCTTTTCTTAGTTCTTCTCCTGAAAACCTTCAGGAGGCTTCACCCAGTCCCCAGGTACACAACCACATAAAGATGAGGTTTCACAGAAGAGGACACTTTCTCCTGTTACTCTGGTGTAAATGCGGGGTTCAGAAATAAACCACCCTGAAGTCACCTGGCTATTGAGGAGAGCACCTGCTGATGGTGTATCTTATCCCTGGTGTAAATCAGGAAAAAACCTGAGTTCACCTGTTGGTGGCATTATCCTCCTCTTGCAAATTATCACTGTCTTACTGAAATCAGCCGAAGATCCAGACTGAACTCTTTATCCCTTTTCTCTTTCCTCCTCAACGGGAGCAAAGGGAGGGAGTAAACTGAAAACAGTGAAGGACTAAACTAGGATTTCCAAGAGGCAAGAAAAGCAGTTTGGAGCTGACACTCAGCCCTTTCTGCTGAGCAGAAGGTATCCTTTGCCTTCAATGGGTTTCAGAGAATTGGCTTTGCAAATTATTGGAGCAGCGTTACACAGCTGCAGCCATGATGGTCTGAGGTCATTAACCAAGTAAACTTAGGTTTTCCTCACTCACTTCATCTGAATATTTGGGGTAGGGGGAAACAATGAACTCCTGCACACCTGGGCTTTTCTTCTCATCTGTATATACTTGTTCTTCAAAAATGGTCTGTAGCCCCCTTAGAAATGGCAGGATAGAGCTGGAGCAACACCAACTCCTGGGACATGAGCCAAGGAATCTCTGATACCTTTTTTTCTGAGCTATTTGTTAGAGTCTCTCATCTGTGTTCAGTTTCTCTGCCATAGCTGCCTTGGAGCTGAAGTGGGAAGTTCACCTGCAAGGGCAGCAGGAGGCAGCTGCTGTCCTGTGGTCTTGTGTGACTGCTGACCTGCATGGGCTGTCTCCCTGGAAAAGTTTGATGCCCACATTTGAATAAGAAGATCCCAGACATTCAGAGTGTTCTGCCAGAAGCCCCAGTGGTTTGGCAGATTTTCCAAGATCATGCCCCTTCTTGCTTTCATTGATGTCCGTCTTAATTATTTTATATATACCATTCCTTGCTGCATGAAAGAGTGTTCTGAATGTGGGAGAAGGAGACTTTGTTGTCTTCTATTACTCATGTAATTAGGCAGTACTGGTAACTTTATGTAAAGGAATATGAAAATATTTGGATTGCTTTTGGCCAAATGCCTTGCAAACTTCAGAATCCCCTGAATTTAGATGAATTTCATGTTTTTCTGAGGTTGCTGTAATCTCTAGAGGAGTTTTGCTAGTTAGGTACAGCAGGTCTCTTTAGGGCTTTCTCTCCCTTTGTTGTCATATATCAACCTCTTAAATCATGAATTAAGCCACTGCCATTAATAATGGCTGGGAAACATTCTCATAGCTAAGACATGACCAGCCCACAAGCTTTACCAGTCAGCAGTGAAAATGCTTGTCACCAGCTCTGCGAACAGTGGAGCATGTAAGTCTTAAACAGGAATGGCTCTATAGGACTAAGGAAACAAATGGAAGGCTTGCTGTTTTACTAGCTCAACAAACTACATTTCACTCCTGTCTCTGTTCCCCTTCCTGCAATATATGCCCCCGTTCCCAAAACGCTCCTGTAAACAATGGGGAGGGAAGCCTTTTGTGTGGCTTTTGCTAAGATTGCAAGTTGTTTGGGCAATGCAACTCGACAGAATTTCAATGAGATTTGCAAGCCTGTGTGCTTGTGCAAAGGGAAGTATTTCATAATGCCAATTCTCTCTTAATTGACTTATTTTTTTACACGGTGTAATTTATATGAAGGCAAAAAAGGGAAAGTGCTTTGGCAAAACAGTCAAGTCTGTCTTTGAAGAAACCAAAGAAATTTTGTCTGGACGGATTTATCAAGTCTGTAGTTAAAAGTTTGATGCAAACATGACACACTGCAGAAATTGTAAACTGCTCTGCTTAGTGCTCCAAAGGTCTCATCTCTTTACATCAGGCAAAGTTCTGCCCTGAATTGTATATTAGGATTGTTTTGTGGACCATTTAAATTATTTTTAGGTTGGCTTTTTTTTTTTTTTTAAATTTTGAGTCTTAGTCAATACCATCTTACTTTACATGTTACTGAAGAAGCTCAAGTTCCTGTTGGCTGTCCTGTATCCTCATTCATTATTGATATCTTCACAAACATCACTTAATTATAACAGTGAAGAGAGGTTTAGGTTACCTCTTACAGCATCCAAATTGATGTTCATAGTGAGCAATTGGAGCTGATACCTACTTTACATCATACAAAGAGTATGCTGGGCAAAGTGTGTGTGTGTGAAATAGTCTGAACTTAAGCAAAGGAGTAGGGCTACAGTAAGTTTATTCTGGCTGCTGCAGCACACTGTGAATGCAGCTTTCCATCCCACTGTCTACAGAAAGACACAACCACATTCTCCCTGCGCTGGATTCTACTGTGCTGTAATTGCTTATGAAAATCAATGTTGTGCTACCACTTTAGCAGCAGAACCAAGTCAGAGAAACCTCTCTAGAAGACCCTCAAGGCCAAGGTGGTCCTTGGTGGTGAGGAATTGAGGTATGTTGGAGTTGGTGGCCATGGTCAGAGCAGGCATGTGGACTTCAGAGGGCTGAGAGTGAACTGAGATTCCCAGCACGGTGGTGATGACTCATGGAAAATCCTTTGGGAAGGGGGACCAGTCTGTTGCCAGCCAAGTGTCTGTCCTGGATCTCGAGGGGCTTTGTTCTAACTTCATCTCCATCTATGCTCCTGATGTGCTGGCAGTGGAGGGGCAGCTCCATGGGACCTGTTCTGGGAGTGAGGGCCGCGTTTATTTGCATCCTTTTGAAACAGGCAACAAGCACTTCCAGTTCCACAGTGACGAACAGAGCCATGGAGCTTGAAATGTGGGATCTTTGGGGAGTTTCCTACAGAGGAACCCCGACACCAAGCCTGGTGTGGGAGCTCACTTTTCTTGGGAAGGTACTTAGGAGTGATGGGAAAATAGGCTCTGGGAATCCGGACATTGAGACTGCTCTCTGTTCCCTGCCCTGTTGCAGAACAGCTCATGGTGCTTCATCCTCTCTCTGAAATCCCAGGCATGAAGGACCTTTAGCCAAAATGTTTGTGGCATAAAGTGGGTCCCCTTCTCCTGTTGTACACAGAAGGAGGATTCAGAGAAGCTGCAGTGGGCAGAGAGGTGAGGGGCCCAGGAAACCCCACCAGCAAAAACAGAGGCACCACTGGTGCCCTTGGCATCAGCAGGACCTTTTGTTTTGGCCTTGGCAAATGTCAGTGGTGCCATTCTCCTGGAAGTGAGGGTGGGAAGGGGAGCTCTACAAAGTGGGATAGGAGGTTGGGGTGCCTTGATCTCAGGACCAGAACCTCTGTGCCCTTGTTCTTACCCATACTACTGCAGTCACTGCTGCAGAGCATGGGGCAGAAATACCGCTTCCAGTCTTGTAATGTGCTGCCCAAGCAAATGTAAAATATTTAATCTGGCATTGCCAAAGGGGTGCTTTATGACTTCTGCCAAATTACATTATATAAACATAATTAAAGGGTTAGCTTTGTTTGAATCTGTCATTCTAAGCAATAAAGATGTCAGATAATTTATTGTTGCATTTTGATACTCACCCTATTAAGCTAATAACTGTTTTTGTGTGTGCACGTATGTATATGAGAGCAGTGTTCATGGAGTTTGTCTTTTTGAAAGGTGACTGAGTCTGAGGATGTTGCTGATGGAGTCCAGGAACATTCTCTGCTACTAAACTACCTTCCAGAGTTTGCTTTTGAGCCTGGATGCCTGCAGCTCCCAAAACTGCTTGGGAAGGCTGAGAAGAACAGGAATCTGTTGCCTTGCATCAGTGGCAGCAAGAATCTGGTTAGGGGAGCAGGGGGATGCTAGCATCACTGCTGGGGCAGAGCTGGAATTGTGCTGGGTGAGCTGTATGCATTAGAGGTGGGACGTGAGCCCTGCAGCCAACAAGTGTCACGCTGTGATAGTCAAGGATTCAACAACCTGAAACATTATAAACATATTATTTCACATGAAAAAAAAAGATTTTTAATAAGTTCTTTCTCCTGCACAGTGGACCCTTCATGCCCAAGAGGTTTCTTTTTGCCTAGCAGCAGGTGCTTCACTGAGTATTCAGCATTTTAGCCAAGTCCTGTCCTTTTTTTAGGAACAGAGGTGCGGCTACCTGGCTTATTGAAGATGGGGGAGGATTTGGGCACATCCTGTGCTGTGGGTACCAGACAGGAGCAGCACTGGTACAGTATAGGATGGAACAGAGCAGTGGCCAGAGCCCAGGACATGTCCTTCCTTATCTGGGAGGGAGCTGGGATGGTGTTGGCTCATGGTGGCAGGAGCTCCGTACAACGGGGCTGACATGCTGGGTACACACTCAGCTTCTGGAGCAAAACAACACTCTCCCTCCCCCTCTATTTTAAGACCTGTGTTACAACCACTAAATTGATAGAAAAACAAACCCAAATCCTGTCGAGTACTAGCACAAATATTTTTAAGGTTATATTAAGATTTATAAAAATATTAAACTAGAAAGTAAAATACACTTTATTAAACTGTCCTATTTACAGTCACATACATGGACTCCCTGTTGGGATACAGAAAGTAAAGATGTCTCTAAGACTTGCATTATCAGATTCTGAGAGTTTATAGATTAGTAGGTGCAATTATCCTCTTGAAATCTGTTGTTAAGATAGGCTTTCCTTAAAGTCAGCTTTCCTTGTGGCTGCTGCTGAGTGCACACACAGAGCTGTAACACGCTGTTTGTTCACCTCTCCAGAACAGCAGGTTCACAGGGAGCTGAGTTTGTCAGTCATTCATCACTCCTATAGCATACAGTGTCCTATGTAATACTGAGACATTGCTGCTGGATGCCTGAAGAGCCCAGGCATACTAGGGGATTAAAAAAATAGTTCAATTAAAGACCAGGGCAAAAATAGTTTCATGGGTTTTCTGTTTCAAATTAAACTCTTAAAAGCCTCTTTCCCAAATTTCTTCCATTCGAGTTTTGGATCCAGTCCTAAATGCTGGGTCTGAAACCCGAAATTACACCACAGTTTGTGCCCACGTCAGTGAAGGGCTGGATCCAAATAGCAGAAATAACCACACTGAAATCCAGGGAAGCTTTGGGTCCCCTGCCCAAGTTCAGCAGAGCCCCTTTGCCTTGTGGATCCTCTCTGTCATGCCAGACCCCCATCTGTCTCCCCACAGCCCATCCACCCACATCTAATCCACACAGGGCCAGCCTGGGTAAATATAATCTATGGTATAAATATAAAAGGATCTGTGTTAGCTGTGAGGACTGGTAGGGGTTAAGTCTTTTATAAGTTCAATTAGGAAATTAAACTTGGTGGGAGACCTGCAATGCTTTCCAGTTGTTCTCCAAATATCACAACAAACCTCCTCATTTTAGGCATGGTATCTAGGGGGGTATCTGGCTTTCTAATCTGGGGTTTGGTTTGGGATCATCTCTACCCAAAATATTATTTTAACCACTCTTTGTATTTCATTTCCATACTTTTTCTTTGGTATGCTTTGAGAAAAGATTCTGCCAAAGACAGAAATTCTTTGAGCCTGAAAAATATTTTTTTGCTGTGTATATGGAAGGCGGTGTTTTGCTTGGCTTAGCTTGTGAAATACATGGCACAACCTGCATGAAATATTTGAGGCTGAGGAGACATGAGCAATTCTTGAAGAAAAAAAAAAAAAAAGAAAAGAAAAAAGTGAATTTTCATTCAAGGGTCTCATTTGTTTAGAGCCACACCCAGAAAGGAGGTGTGGGGCGGAGCAAGGAAGAAGAGTTGATTTATGAACTTGTAAAATTAAAATTATTATAAATTTTAAAAAAACCAAAACCAATCATCCCAAAAAGCTCAGACTCATGGCAAGGTTTCTACGTATGTGAGAATAAATTAAAACATTAGTGTTTGATAAAAATTCATGAGACTCTAGAAGTACCAGGGGTTGAGAGGAAAGCCCTGCCTCATATGCCCAGACTGTGGGGAGAAGGCTGCCAAGTGCCCCTGTCCTCACTGGGGTGGGCTTTCCCTGCTAAGGGTGGCAGTATGGGTTGGAAGACTAATGGGGAGTTATCAGAATCGTAGGATCATTTAGGGGACCTGATGGAAGGGATCTCTGGAGTTTTTAATTCTGACTTCCAGCTCCAAGCAGGGTCAGCAGCAAGTCTCTACCTCCATGGGCTCCTCTCTGCTCTAGGAATGTCCATGTGCCTCCCAAAAAAGGTGTGGAGAAGAGAAGGCAGAAACAACTGAATCTGGCTCAATCTGCTCTTTAGCAGAACTCAAACTAGAGAAGGCCCTGGTTTGCCCCATTTCAGACTGGTGCTCCTTGGAGGTCCCAGCATGAGGCTGGGCTTGTGGGCACAGCCGAGTTGTGGCCACTCAACCTGTCCCCATGCCTGTTCCTTCATGGCGTGGTGCCCCAGGCTGTTTGACCATGTGTCTAGAATGTGTAAGCTTGATTTCCATCCATTGTCTCTGCCAGTGCTGAGATTTTGGCTACAGGAAGAGGCTGTGATGGTGAGAACTACTCCAGGTGCTGTGTTGTCATGCTGCCTGCCAGCCACAAGTTGGGTCAGGCGTGGGCAACTGGTCATTGTTTGGGGCCAAATATTCCCAGGGGCCTGTGATAGCACACCAGAGCAAACCAAGGCAAAACTCCTACCTCTTGGATTTCCAAATCCCAGCCACAGCCCCATGGAGGTGTAAGATGTGGGCAGAGGAAAGCAGAGGAGGAGCAGGGGTTACTGCAACACACAGCAGATGTAGGATATTAGCTGGCTTCTCGACACTGCTCCTGCTGCAGCTGGTGGGCATTTTGCACTCTTGTTTGCTTGTTGGTCATTGCTTAATGCCTTGCCTGGCAGTTTTCCTGACATGCCTCCACCTGCAAGTGAGCAGCTTCTCCTGCAGCCTCTGGCAGAGCAGACAGTGTCCCAGTTGGGGCAGTTTCTCAGTGAGATGCTGGAGGGCATGGGAGAGAGGACCAGGACTTGGGGGACCAGCTGGTCCTTGGAACAACCTGCTCTCTCCGTCCAGATACCTTTCCACTTGTCAGGAGAGCTTTTACTTATCCAGAGCAGACAAAATTGTTAGGAAGGTAATAAAATAGGCTGAGGTTCTGTGGGCACCTTGTGGGATGCTGCTTGCTTGCTTTTAACAAGAAGTAAGCTTTTTCTTAAATTGGAAAGAGTCCTTTGAGGGTGCCCTGGGGTCCTACACACGGCAGTTTCTTTAGCTCAGAGGAAAGTGTGTGGATCTAATACCTGTGGGACAGATGGGATCAGCAAACTGACAAGTTGATGTATAGGGAAGTTTGCAAAGCCAGTGGTGGCATGGGACATCCTATTCCGGTGGCCCCCATGTCCACAGCAGAGGCTCCACACCAGCAGCTCAGTCATGTTCTGTGTCTCTTCAATGCCTTTTAATTTTGCTGGTTGCTTGCAAGGGTAAGATAGACAAAAGTGGTGTTTTGGAGGCAGAAGAGAAGATTTATAGAATTCTAAATTAAAAAAAAAAAAACCCTGACACTGGTCAAAGTTTCTTGATACCACCATTCCTACCAGTCATCCATGCTGAGGCTGGAGCTACAGCCTGTCCTTCACAGCATGCTGGTGTGTGGCCTTTAGCCTGTAATATTTCTGAAGACTCCCAAGACTGAATTGTCCTCTTCCGGTCTCCACAACCCTAGTGCAAAAAAAGGTTAGAAACTGCACTTCTAGCGGAGAATGTTGGATGTCCACAGTTGTTCCTATGTCTTCTGTCCTCAAACACATCTTTTCTTGTCACTGGAGCAAATCTTGGTAGACGCAGAGATGTTGCACTGGGATGAGTGAGAGTAAAACCACCAAGAGGAGCATTCAGAACAGGTTGATAGAGTCTGTTTGTGCTGGTTCCTCCCAGCTGAAGCAACTCCTCTAATCTGACTATCAGCCCTTCAAGTTTCAGCCCAATCTCTGTAGCTCATCTCTAGCTTGAGCTTTTATCATAACTAACAAGAGAAAAAATTCCTTTTGAATGAAAGAGACATTCTCCTTGTTAGACTCTGAAAGTGGAGCACGTGCACATGGCCCTGGTGCTTTTGCTGCAGGAGTCACTAAATCTGTTTAATTTGGCTGTATCAATGTGCCTGGTGCCCGATGCGTGGCAGGCAGGAATCAACACCAAAGCTTGGGCACCTTCCTGCAGGAAGGCCTGGGCTTCAGGAAGGGGAAGAAGGCAAGTAGGAAACTGAAAACCAGCCTCAGGGAGTGATAATTTGCCACTGCTTGATTAGGACGATTTAAATAACCCATTAGGGAGCAGGCAGGAGAAATTTGTTGGTCTTATGAAGTGAGCAGCCACTGTTTATAGAGCTGTACACAGGAGCTGCCAGGCCCAACAGAGGATGGGTCCAGGGGATGTTTTTGCTTAGGAGGGGGAAAATGCTGTGCAGCTGATCTCAGTGAGCTGAGCTGTGAGGGAAGGGCACTGCACCATGGCAGTACAGTGGTCAAACATCCCCAAGGATGTGCCTGTAAATGGTGTTTCCATCTGGTGTTGGGGAGAGAAGGAACAAGCCCTGTGACCTGAGGGCTGGGACAGTGGGATGTGGCTGTCAGGGGCACTGAAACACCCAGCAGAGGTCAAATATTAGCAGAGGAAGAACATGAAGAAATGTGAGAAAGGGAATTAAATGACTCCTGGTCCTGGACAGAGTGGTCAGTCCCCCTGACTCTGGGTAAACATTCTGTTGCCCAGCAACTATTAAGTTGCCAAGTAAACATTCACAGAGGTTGGGGTAGCCATAGGGCCTCTCTCCAGGGCTGGAGTAGCCACGGGGCTGCAGAGGCTGTAGGTCAAGGAAGGTCTCAGGAAAACAGAGGCAAGAGGCTCCCAGGGCTCATCCCCTGCCTGGTGCCTCCCACACTGAGCCCTCAGGGGTGAAGGGCAGCCCCTGAGCTGAGCTGGGAAAGAAGCAGTGCTAGCAGGACCTGGGCTCTCCGTTTCCTGCTGGTGGCTGGAGCAATGGAGACCTGGAGCAAAGAGGAGATGTCAGCCCATTTCCTCAGGATGTGCAAGGTGGAACTCCCATCCCTCCTCAGGTGAGGGGGTTCTTCCACCGGCCTGCATCCTCTTCTCCAGCCTTCTCCATCCCTCTGCCCCTCATCATGGGAAACTCCCATCCTTATGTCCATCACTTCTGCCTCCTCTTGTACCCTCTTCCCCAGCTCTGTTCCTCCTGTAACACCCATTTGCACTGCCAGGGGGATGCCTGCTGGGGGAGGGGTGGGGATGCCATGCTGCCAGATGGGATCTGAGATGGTGTTGGGGGGCTCTGCCCCATCACCCTACCTGGGACACAGTCCAACTTCCAGAGCAATCCAACACCCTGCCAAGGAACTTGATCCAGTGTGTAACCTCAAGGAAAACTCCTGTGGCAGGGAACTCACAGTGGCAGAGGAGGATTCCCAATCTTCACTTATTCAGCTCTTGAAGAAGAAGAAAGAAGCCCGAGAGATGGAAAAGGCCATGGCAGAGGAAGAAGAGGTGAGAAAGATGGGTGGGTGCTGGCGCATAGTTGGGATGGCTTGTGGTTTTTTTGGAGGCTTTTTGGGAGGCAGGTGACAGATTTTGGGTGCAGGCAGCCATGTCACCCTCACTCTGGTGCTGCCAGGCCTTCAGGGAGAAGATGAAGGTCATCGCTGACCGGTGGAGGGACCTGCACACCAAGAGGGCCCAGCTGAAAGCCCGTGTGGAGAGGTCTGGAAGGGCTGTGCAGGTACACCAGATGACCCTGAGCTGCACCACCAGCTCCTCCCCTCCCTTGGGGAAGAGGCTCTTGGGCCTGCACTCCTGTTCAAGCCTCCTGTTGAGACTGGAGCTGTGAGGAACAGGACTGGCAGGGCACAAGGTTTTGTACCACAGACATGGAAAGCCCTGATAGGTCTTGGGTGGAAAAGGGCTTGTTCTGTACCAGTGAGATCTCCTGCCAGCCTGAAATGTCCCCCAGGAAAGGTGTTAGCCTTGTCCCCACTGCTGACACCCAGATGCCTCCAGGATAAGATCCAAGCAGGTCTGAAATTCAGACTGCTATCCCAGGTACTGATCTCCAGGACTAAAGGGTCAGTGCAAGAGGGATGGCCCTGTGAAACAGGGAGAGGAAATGTTCCCAGGGTGGTCCAGTGTTGGTATCTCCTCTCTGAAGATATGTCCTACCACTGCTGGTAAGTAATCCAGCTCCATCTTACCTTGCCTTCCTTTCCCTCTCTCTGTATGTGCGTGTGTGCTGCTGGGGGAAACCACCAGAAACGTGAAGAGTTACGGATCCAAGCTCTGAAGATAAACAGCAAGCAGAGAGAGGAGAAGATGAAAAAGGATGGTGAGCTTTTGAGAGCCAAGATGGAACTGGAAACCCTCAGAAAAAAACACTGGAAACTCTGCAAAAAAGTGCAGAAGTACTCCATCTTCAAGAAATACCTGGAGGATGTGGTGAAGATCTCACAGGTGAGTTTGGACATAAGTGAGACAGATTACAGCCTTAGATAAATGCTAAAACTAGAAAAGATAGGGCAAGTCCAGGACACTGGACACTTGCTCAAACCCAGAGACCTCAGATGGGATGGAAAAACCAACCTTCAATCAAGGTGAGCCACAGGGAGCAGAGTTACAGTAGGAGAATCAGAACAGCAAGTGGAAGATTGAGAAAAGCAAAGAAAAACCATGAGAAGGGGGGGAAGCTCAGGGCTGGGGGGAATGGGGACACCCTTGTGTCACTGTTTCAGGTCAGATGAATTGTTTGGGAGAAATGAAAAGCTGCCCAGAAAGTGTCCCCAGGCAGTTGCCAAAAAGCTGTGCTCTCTCTTGAGGATGTCAGGGCATCACTCATACTCCAACCACCCCAGCTGTGGCCTCCCAAGTCCTGGGGATGTGGCTCTGAACGCTGCAGTTGTTCTTTGTGCTTTATCAGAGCACTGCTCGCCTGGGGAAAAGGTGGAGTACATCCCCTTGCTCATGGCAGTGACAGCTGTGGGTGTGGCACAGTGGGAATGTAGCAATGCTCAGGAACCAGCTGGGGCAATAGGCTCATGGAGAAGGACAGAATCCCAGAACAGTAGGGCTGGGGAAGGTCTTTCAGGAGGGAGAGGCATTGGCCCAGGTGAGGGCAGGGTGCCAAATGACATGAGAGCTGTAAGCTGGTGAGGGAAGGGCAGAGAGTCACTAACACCAGGAACCCTGTGCTGCAGTTTGAGGACATCTCAGAAGTCACTGCACAGTACAAGTTGCTGGTGAGGACACGGAAGGACCTTCTGCAGTCACAACAGGGGCACAAGCAACTGACTGAGCAGGACAAGGTGTTCCTGGAGCAGTACAAAGCACAGAAAGAAGCTGAAATGCTTCAGTACAAAAATGAGCTGGTGCAGCTCAGACTACGTTTTTATCAGGCTCAAAGTGACATCCCCCTCTGGGTAAGGAATTGTGGGGTGGGCAGGGGAAGATTCCCAGGCCTGGCTCTGTCAAGACTGGCTGATGGCTCATTCTTCAGCCATGGGGTCACATCAGAGTCCAGTAACAGTCTCTGGGATTGGAAGAGATTCCTAATTTCATCCTACTCCATGGGGTTGGAGAAGAATGGCAGACCCTGAGTATGGAACTTACGATCTCCAAGCCAGGATCTCTGGTGCTGAAGCATGACCTTTGCTAGGGCATGTCCCCATGCTGCATGTTCTCTCTCCTTCCAGGAGGCTCATTGGGCAGACATCCAGGAGAGGACTTCCAAGAAAACTGGGAAGCTGTGGACTATCAAGCTGGCCATCCACAACCTTTTCCAGTCCACCAACATGCGGCTGCAAGCAGAGTGGAATGTGTTGGAGTGTAACAGCTGCAGACAGCTGAACATGGTAAAGCCATGCCAGAAGGAGGAGCAGTAATGAGTCTCCACTGTCCCAAGGGAGGGGAGAGCCCACAGACCCTACAGACACCTTCCTTTTCACTGGGGCTCTCTCTCAGGCATGGGGCAGGGGCCGGGCACACCAGGCAAACCTGACTCTTCTGAGGAGGTACAGCAGGGTACTTGCCTGGCAGAAGGAGTGGGAGCCAGGCAGGCTGAGGTAAGGAATTCAGGGGATACAGATCAAGCCATGGCCAGCACTGATTTTATTCACCCTTGTCCTGAACTCAGGCTCACCCACAGAAGTCCATTCTGGTGGTGCAGATCCAGCAAGGCCTTTTTCTGCTGTTCTGTTTGATTGGTGACGTTTGCCATCTGAAAGGGCCAACAGACACCCCTGTGACTCCTGTTCCCATCCCTGCCCTGAGCTCTGCCATCTCTCTTTTCCACCCTAGATACAGCAGTTTATCCAACACCTTAAAGACATCCAGTTCTATGCAGGAGATGCAGAAGCACCAGAGGGTTGCTACACTTCTGAAGACAAAAGGGACGTGGCAGCATGACCTGTCCTGCCAGTGAAGGTTCAGTGGGTTGGGAAGGGAAAGAGGAGGACAAGAGAAGCCTACAGATACCCTAGACTAAAAGAAATAATAAAGGTGTCTCTTCATTTCCTGGGAGGATTGGACACATCAGAGCAACTCCATCCCACAGCTTCACCCCAGAGAGCATCGAGGGGGCCTTCCTTAGAATTCTGGTTGCATGACACAGTGTTCCTGCGAGGCTGTCAAGACTGTGAGAGCAGGCTGGGACAGGAGTATGGTTTCAAACAGGGATCAGTACTAATGTTCACATTTGGACATCCCACTCAACCTAAGCTCTGAGATATTTGAGAGACGTGTCACAACGAGGTGGGGAGACTGTGCTTCAAAAGAGCTTCAGAGAGTTCCCACCACCACACCCAGCACTTCCATGGATGTGGATTTCTCTGCATAGCCATGTGTTAAGGACTAAAGCTCACCTTCCCCCCAAGATCTTAGGGAAAGTGTGGAGAATGGATATAGGTGACAGACGAACCAGCCAAAGCTGAGCATTTAGCTGCCCATCATGTGTGCCACCAAGATGAATGCAAAACAAGAGGGCTAACAGTGACTCTGAGGACACACTGTGGTGGTCAGTCAGGCTCCACAGTCTTTTGGGGAGAACCACCAAGGCCTCAATGACATAAGCTTACAGATTTTGAGGCAAGAGGCCATTGATCACATGCTCTTGCTCTCTGCTTTTCTGTCCTGAGCTGGGGGAAGAAGAGGAAATAAAACTCTCTGAGACAGAAAAAGAAAGGTTGCACTGTGCAATGCAGAAATGTTGTGTGATGCTCAGCTGCTCCCTGGCTTTGAGTGGGATTTGGGAGGAGCGGGGCTAGAAATGGAGCATCAGGGAATGAGCTTTGAGGGCATGTCCCAAAACACCCACCACTCATTCAGAGGGATGTTTCCATCTTCCTCATCCTCACTGTGGTGACTTGTTCAGAGGGATGTTTCTACTTTCCCCATTCTCACCGTGGTGCAGTGTCCTTGCAATTGCTGGCTTTTTTAGGTCATGGCCTAGAGATAATTTGGAAGAGTTAAAAATTGGTGTTAAAAAAGCAGTTCAACTTCTTCAGCACAGTGAGCATGTGAGTGAGCATGAATCCTAAACTAGCTCTTTTTAGCCAGGCAGGTTCTGCCATCCACTTGGTTTGATCTTCCTAAAAAACAGGGTGTGAACTTTGATATTTCCACATTGTATGGCAAGAAATAACGTGTCTCTAACAGTTTTAATCCTGGGTATTACCTCTCCTCCAAACTTCAGAGATTTACTGATATACACACCCTGCCTTCCCGCATGCGGGTGGGTAATTAGGAAGAAAAAATCCTCTTTGTGTGTTGGTACATGTCCTTCTAAGCAATCTCAATTTCCATAGGGATCACATGAGGCTGAAATGCAGCTGCTGCTGGTATCCTGTGTGCTTTGCAGTGCATTGTGCTCATAAATAAAAATTGGGACAAATTTCAGTACCTAATCTTTTACACAAGAGAACTAAATGAGGGCTTCAGAGCCCTGTGCCAACACAGGAATTAATAACATGTTTGAATATTCTTACAGGAAATTTAGGAATGATATAAATTGACTATATTAGATTGAATGGTCATGTGGATTATTACCTTTGATTTTTAAAAAATTTATTTTCATGATAAAGGTTAAAACCAACAAATTAAAGCCTTTAATTAACATCCTCTTAGTTGGGAATATAAATACTATGGAAATGTTTCCATTTTATAGCTATGCTTTTAAAATGAGGATACAGATATGTAGAACTTACATCTCAAAAAATAATGTTTCTTTCACTATCCTCACATGAGCCTGGTCCAGTTGCCTTCATCTCCCCACATCACACTGCCATGAGCTAGGAAATAAAGATGAAATCCAAGGCTGTTATAGAGAATCTTGTTTCTCTGTTTGTTTTGGTTTGGTGGTTTGGGATTCCTTTTTTTTTTCCCTTTTTTTTTGTTTTTGTTTTTTGTTTTTGTTTTTGTTTGTTTTAATTTAGGTTTTTTATGAATTCATGAATGCCTCTTTTTAAATTAAAAAATTGAAGGAAAGAAAAGCTCTACAATTTCTTTCAGGTGAATACCAACTGTTAACTAAGTGCAAGGCCCTTGTTTCTTCTTTGAATTCTAGTATAACTGAGGTTTTTTTGACATTAATTGGGCTACTAAGAGTGCTGGACATAGGCTGAAACTGAAATCTGAGTGCATAACAGGAATCCATGCAGTGGTTAAGGAGTATCAGGGAAAATTTATTCTTGTAGTTATATTGAAATAATTCCAATGTATCTTCACTGGAATTAATGAGTTTATTTTGGATTCATTCTCTTCTAAGTAGGAGGTTGGCAGCAGCAGGGATAAGAAAGTGGCTTTCTCTGAAATAGGACAGAGAAAGAAAGGAATGCAATCTAGGAAATGACACAGCATTGGTCTCTTAAGGAAAACCTCTTTCTATAACTTTTTTGCCTTACTGTATATTTTGCAGAAGAAAAAATAGTAAAAATTAAATGGAGTGATAGATGTGTGTGAGGGAGACAGGATGACTCCTGTTTAGAATTTGGTTTAAAATTTGAGAATATTCCTGTGATTATTCCTTGGAAAGGTAGATCTTTCTCACGGGGGCCGGCAGCCACTGGGATCCACTCTCCTTCCTCGTGCTGCATGGCACTGGGTTGTGTACAAATTAAAGACCAACAGACCGTGCTGTTCCCAGGCTGGCCTTGGGGTCATTCTTTCATCAGGAGCTCAAACCCTGGTGTGCAGCAGATCCTGCACTGTTATGGGGAATTGCAGCGAGTGCAAGTGCAGCCCAGTCACTTCATGTGAGTAAATCGGGACAAATTGCCAGGATTACTGTGATTATGTGATGTTTGCCTCATGTTACATCCTGGACTTCAGGGTAGGATGGTCCCAGTGCCCTGCTACATCTGTACCTGTCCCAAAGGTATGGGACTCCTGGGGGCTATCATGCATTTGGGGTGAAATATCTCTTTTTGTGCCCCCCAACCCCCGCAGCTATTGGATTAAATGTGGAACACTGGGTTTGTCCTCTGCCAGGCTCTCACCTTCCACAGTTCCTATAAAATGCTGGTTTTAAGTCCACAAATACAATGTACAGCCCAATTTGATTCTTTCCCTGTACTCCACTCGGCTGAGTTCCCACCTGGATCTCAGGTGGGATCCAGCTCTGGCATCCCCCAACATAAGAAGGACATGGAGCTGTTGGAGCAAGTTCTAAAAGAGGTCACAAAGATGCTTCAAGGGCTGGAACACCTCTGCTACGGAGACAGGCTGAGAGAGCTGGGGTTGTTCAGCCTGGAGAAGGCTCTGGGGAGATGTTCTAGCACCTTCCAGTACCTAAAGGGTCTCCAGGAGACCTGGAGAGGGGCTTTTGACAGGGCCATGGCATGATAGGACAAAGGAGAATGACTTTAAACTGAGAGAGAGCAGGCTTAGATTACATTTTAAGAAGAAATTCTTTACTGTGAGGGTGGTGAAGCACTGGAATGGGTTGCCTGGAGAAGCTGTGGATGTCCCATCCCTGAAAGTGTTCAAGGCCAGGCTGGATGGAGCCTTGAGCAACCTGGTCTTGTGGGAGGTGTCCCTGCCCATATCTGGGGATTGGAATTAGATGACCTTTAAGGTCCCTTCCAACCCAAACTATTCTATGATTGTATGGAATTCAGCCCACTGTGGGCACAGCACATGCTCAATGGTGATGGGAATTACAAATGTTCTTGGGCTTGGCTGTGAAGTATTTGAAAGATCAGAGTGTAGTAGAGAGTACAGTGCTGTAATTTTTGTTCAAGTGGCCTTAAAGGAAAAAAAGGAAGCTGGAAGCACCAGCTCTGAACTGGTCAGGCACTTGAACTAGATGGTTGTTGTAGGTCCCTTCCTACTGAAATAGTCTATACTGTTCAAAATATTGAGGGTTTGATATTTTGTTGTTGAGACACTCAGAAATACATGTGTGATTACAGCAGTATGAAAAGAATCAGGTCAATTTTAAGTCTTCATTCCTTGCTTTTTAAGGTGTCTGTAGTTCCAAATGCTGCCATTATTGTGGCATTATCACAGCTGAAGGTCATTTGGTGGTCCTGGGTAGGTCGTTGAAATAAGGGTAAATAAAACAACCAAACCCTTCATCTGGTATTGAGTACTGGGTGGAGAAACTTCATCTGAAGGTCTCTGATGACAAGCTGAGAGACATGCCTTGGATCAGCAATAGCTGGCTGACAATTTGGCAACACAGCTATTCAGGGGCAACCAGCAGCAAGAGTAATTGGTCCATGAGCCAGTTTGCACCAAGAGCTCCTTGTGAAGGGCAGAAAAAAGGCAATGCTTCAGCTTAAGGGAAGGGGGAGCAGCTGGAAGGAATGCTCAGCATAGAGACTGCATGAGGTGTTGGCTGGAGCAATGCTGAGTGCACGTGGGCTGGATTTTGTGAATGTGGGTTTGCAAACAGATGGGGCCAGGCACCTGCTGAGAAGCTGCACATAGGGGGTAACTCTCTTGTCTTCAAAAGGTAGGGGGAAGAGGGGGAAATGAGTTAAATTTCTTGCAAAAAATCAACCCAGTGTTTATGTAACAGCCAATGGTTATTTTAAAGCCAGAGAGGGATGCCTGTATAGCAGAGAGCTGATGATGAGACAGAATTAAATCTAAATATGTGTAAAGTCCTGGAGAGGAAAGGATAATCCTTCAAAGTGAGCATGTACAGCTGCTCACACTTGTTCACTATCCCTTCCAAAATGTGTCCTGTGAGAATACCCACACAATACCAAGTAAATTGCAGATTCAGGAGGAAGCCACACTGCTGAATAACAGATGTTCAAGTCACCACTCCCTCTCTGCCCCCTTGGCTGGTGAGGCACTGCAGTCTTGCTCCACACCTGCCCTTCTCCCCCCACTCCCAGTCCTCTCACTCGTGCCTTGCTCGATGCAGACACATGAATACAAATGTGTGCACATAAAGTGCACAGTGAGGAAAGGAAGAGATGGGAAACACCTGGTGGGAACTTCTGGGGGAGAAATGCCTTCAAGATGGTGAACCCAGAGCATTTTTGCCTCTGCTGGGTGTCAGGTGATGGGCAAAGGGCTGAGGGTGGGGCTGGGGCTGTGCATCCCTGTTACACCCTCCACCTGGAGCAAATCTCAGAGGTGTGAAGTGCTCCTGCTGCTGCCAGTGAAGGGTGGGACAGGAGGCCTCTGGTGGGCAAGGAGAGAGGAGCCCAGGAGCTGTGCAGGGGAAAATTCCCTCATGTGGGTAAGCCTTTGGGAATGCACCAGTAAGGCTGTAATAAACCAGAATTTGCTTTTCTCCATGAATGTGGTACCTTGGGTAGATTCAACCAGCTCCCTTTTCCCCTCATTGCAGTTTATGTCACAAGACCTACTTGTTAAAATGTTAATATAAAGTATATAGCTGATCCATAACATGTTGTATGCTTCTGACTGGTGCAGTTTTCCTCTCTGTATGCAGCTCCTCATACCATGCCTCGATGTGCCTGCACATCTACTCAAGGCTCATGGATTCAGGGAAAGACAACTTTTATGCAATGTCAATCTGGTGGCTCTTGCTCTTCTAAACCTGTTACAGGAAGAGGAGCTGAAGACACAGGATTTCAAAATTGAACCAAAATTCGTAGCATCACTTTTGCATGATATCTAACCATGAGGGACCACAGGGACCTCTTGTCCTGGAGAAAGACTGATAAGAGACCAGAGTCTGGCATTCTGCTAGGCCTAAGGGAATAGTAGCTGTAAATTAACATAACAAAGATAAAGTTGTGTAATGGTTTTCATTCTAACTTGGGTAGCAATTTGTTACAATTTTCAGCTTTTGGGATGAAATTTTCTGGGCTTGTTTTCAAACTGGGAAAAAAACCACACAAATTTGTGTAAACTTGTTTAAGCTAAATATTATTAAATAGTCTCTGCATCAAATGAGAAATAGGAAAGTTTTCTCCCATTATTTCACCCTATGATTCCTTCAATGAATGTTGATAGAGCAGACACAGCTGGTTTTACACATTGAAGTGTGGGCCACTTCATATAGCCACATCATGAGCTATTGTGGCCTCATGAGTTTTTGGAGGTTTTATCTTACTATTTTGTTTTCAGGTCTGCAAAGCTAGAAAGTTCCATGAGCCAAAACTCTGATTTGAGAATTGCATCAATTGCTCAGGATTTTTCAAATTGTTGTAATTTATATTAGAAAGACTAATGCTAGGAAATTCTCATCCAATTTCCCTGTGCCTGTACTCCTCCTCCTTTGGATTAATCTCAGACAGGAACTGATCTGTGGTGCCTCAGAGAGGTCTGGCAGCCCCGTGGCACTGGCAAAGATAATTTCTGTCAGTACAACCCAAAAGTTTGCTTTGTAACTACCAGTAGCGTGTCAGTAAGGAAGAAGAGACACAGAACTGAATTTGATTGCTGGGGCTGGAGATGACCCTTAAAGGCCCCTTCCAAACCAAACAATTACTATGCTCTATTCTGTGGCTGGTGAATTTGGTTCACAATGTGTAAAACGTTGTATAATAGCCTGTGTCCCTGGGTGCATCAGAACTGGAATTAACTCACCTCCTGCTCTGGTGCTCAGCACTAGTGTGTGTGTGTGTGTGTGCATTAAAATAAAATTAATGTCATTCTGCTGTAATAAAACAGATTTTTGTCTGAAGCAGGTATCTTTTCTAATATATCCAATCCAGTCAGAATTAATTTCATGGGCTTATTATATTCTTAGTGTCATAGTTTTAAACCAAATAAAAGATGCTCAAATGGCAATGGTAAAAACAGTGAGAGCAGCCCTGAAAATCAGCCCCTTGTTGCTTACACTGAATTTATACACAGATCTTGACATTTGAATTGGTGGAATTTTCCAGCGATACGTAAATTAGACCTTCATATTTGTTTTTGTTTTCTATCTGCCATTAATTTTGTTTGCCTTGGTTAAGTTTCTAATTTGCCTTTTATACAGTCCCTGCACACTGGTTAAACATACTTGGTGGGAGCATTCTTGCTTGGTTTGTAGGAAGATGCTTTGCTAAGGGGCACCTGCTTGGATCCCAGGTTGTAAATAGTTACAACTGGAAACTTGGGGTGTATTTTCCCTCTTGAAGTCAGGTCCACCAGCAAATATCACAGTCTAATTATCATACCAGAGAGAGCCAGGGTAGTAGCATGACTGCTCTATTTAATGGGTAAATATGCAGGGTTGTAAACTGTATTCTGTCCTCTGCCAGTGACAGTTTCAGGCATTTCAACACCTCAGGTAATCCCCCCGTGCCCACTGCAGTGACAGTGATTTGCCTTTCTGTGCTGTCACATACCTCAATTAGTTCAGCTTTGCAAATCTTAGAATCCTCAGACAACTCAAAGAGTTGCTTGAGCACAGATCATGCTCCTAAACCACTATTTTGATCTTCAGAGCTTCTTTTGCTGTTGCCAAAGGTACTTTTTTCATAAGCAGAAATTTTTTATCAGCTTGAAATTTGTTGCTGTTTTCTCAAGAAATGGATTCTTAACCCAAATGCTGTTAGCAGAGCCACTGACACTACAGGTGCAACTCTGCTCCTGGGCTTAGAAAATCTCTTGGCTGAAGGAAATGAGCTTTGAGGCATAAAATGCTTGCTTTGGTTCTAATTATCCCATGTTCAAAGCCCAGAATTATTTCAGGAGTTCATTTGATTGATCTTTATAGAGTAGGTAAAATTTATCTCTGTTCCAATTCATTTTTACCCTGTGGTGCCTGGATATCCAGGATATTCCCAAGGGCTTGCATAATCCAGTGTCTTTCCATTTAATTTGAGAGTGCTTTTCTGGCTTGTGGTGTGCTCAGAAACTTGTCCTCTTTGCACTCTGAAAGTTGATGTTTGTGTAGTTTAAGTTTTTATGTAGGTTGTACTGTCCATTCCTAAAAATAGCACATAAAGGTGTTTAATGGAAAACTGTAGAAATGAGCTCCTGGCAGTGCTGATAGGTCTGCACCCTCTCAGTGTGCCATGGGGGATTTGCTTTTCACAGCTGTCCCACCTTTCCCCTACCAGCCATGGAAGTTATTTGGGGCAAATAAATAGCTGGAAACAAGAATGGGAGCTAGGGGATGTGGTCAGCTGATGGAGCGATGCAAGTTTTTGTTGTGAAACACATCAAAAGTCACTTCCTTGCAGGCAGAAGTACTGAGAAGTGCCTGACATAAGTATTCCCAAGGGATGTGTCCCAGAGAGTCCCAGTTTCCAGGTTCTGTTTCAGCCACTCACCCCAGCTGGCACCTTGTGCCCTCAGCCTGGGCACAGCGTGGAGATGTGGCAGTAAAGCAGAAGGGCAGCAGGAAGCAGATGCTTTTCCAGGCAGCTCCTGGAGCTGTTTGTAGAAGAATGGTGTCATATTTATGTGTATTAGAGTGCTAAGGAGGTCACCTTGCCATGACAGGGGAGTGACTGTCACATCCATGTGGTATCAGGATATTCTTGCCCAGCACAAAGAAAATTTTAGTATTTGCTTGATGCTAGGGAATTGGTCTTATAAACCTGAAGCATTTATTGAGCCTGCTGAAGGGACAGAGGAGTGATCTCAATCCTTAGGCTTTAAATCATGACTTTAGTAGGAGATGTCCATAAAACATAATTAATATAGAGTCATAAGATTGGTCCAGCACAGGACATTAGGCCTGTGGAAGAGAGAAACACCTGGGACATCTCTCCATAGGATGGCCTTTCAAGACACTAAAATACAATTTATTGTCCAAAAAGCCCCTGTATGGCTGGAAGTTCCCAGGGGAGCTGAGAGTGAGATGCCAACAGCAGTGAGACTGTGTGGGTCCTTCACTGTGTCACCCCAGAGAGGCAAAATGTGGCCCAGACTACACTACAGCATAAAAAACCCCATGAAGATGATTGGGGAATGAATGAACCAGTCAGCCAGGTCTCTATACATGTAAAGGGGTGCAGCAACTACTGAAAAAGTGACTAAAGCCACAGGAATGAAAAAGCTGAATATGATGACGTGAGAAGCTCTGGTTAATGCAGGTCATGCAAAGTGTTTTCAGTAGCTGCTTTAACCAGGAAAGAGTTGCAGGTGAGGAAAGGCTTTGCTCCAGGTTTTCATCAGTTGGGAAAACAAATAGAGGTGAGAGAAGGGAATGAGGTGGAGACTAAAGACAGAAAATGTGAGTGGGATGAGTAGCGTGGCCTCATATAGCCCACAACTCAGGGTGCTGGCCAAATTCCTTGGAGAGAGGCTGAGGGGACTCAGGAGGATGAAGAAAAGAGAACATCATGATCATGAGAGAACTTTTGGTTTTCCTTTCAGTGCAGGCAAAGAGAGGTAATGGAAAACTCAGTAAAATGAAACAGTGGGGAATTCAAAACCCGTGGAGTTCAAAACCCATGCTGCTTCCATGCAGCATGAGCCTGGTGGGTCACAAACACATCCCCCTGCCCTCAGCCTGGCCCAACAAATGTGGGATAAAGCAGATCAGGGGCTGTGCTGAGCACACTGTTTGCTCATATTTTGTATTTGTTAATCCACCCATTCATTCATGAGCTGCCTTAAGGTGTTGCTAGAGTTAAATCCTGAAAAGGGTACACAAACAAACTCAGCATGCAGAACCCTTCCTCGAAGGGCTGTGCAGCAAGCAAGCCCCAGGGAAAGCAGAGAGGAATGCAGCAATCAGAGCATAACTCACTCTGTTAGTAATTTTTTTGACTCTATCTCATGAAGAGTTTATTTTGGCAACTATGGAGCCATAAAAAAAAAAAAACCAAAAACCCCAAGTATTCCAGTTGTGTTATTTATCTTTCCTGATCTGGAGAGGACTGCCTGGATGGGATAGGGCAGGGTGGTTGGCCATGGATAGAGTCCATGGATGGAAGGAAAAGACTCTCCTGGCAAAACCATGCTAAAACTTCCTAGCTTGACATCAGACAGAAAATTGCCGACAGGTATTTTCTAGTGGAATTAATCCTGGAGGAAGATCTGTGTAGAGCTTGACAGTGGAAGTGGAGCCACATTCAGTTCCAGAAAGGACAGAATTGTTTCTGCAGTCAGAGCATGTCAGAGATATCACTGCAAGACACTGTAGGGAGACAAGGCACAGATGTGGTTTTCTGAGAGGCAGCAAGGAAAGGCATTTGTGGGTTGGGTGATAGTTGACTACAAATACCTAAGGTGGGAAAACCTGCAGAACCTGCAGCTCCCACCATACTTACGTGCTCATGGGGGACAAACATCAAACTCAGAAAGAAACACAGCATCAAAATAATCCACCTCTTGTCACTCTTTATTGATGTGCAAAGAATGGGCACCTTACAAAGGTCTTTTGATGAACTAATCCAAACTAGCAGTCACTTACAGCATGTTCTTGCAAAAGCTTGTGGGAGTTCTGTAGAAACAACATTATCTGCTTTTCTCTTTTCATGTCCCTTTATGTGGCAAAGGAGTTGAGAGTGTGTCTGGACACAGACACACAGGAACAAGGATGGTGTAGCAGGAGGCATCTGACAGCCTTGTAGATATCCCCAGTGCGTCTGTGCCCCTTGGGCAGGCAGGACAGGCCAGACCATCCTTTGGCACAGGGAAAAAATTATGAGCAAAGCCCAGATTGTTTCTTCATCTGGGTTTGCACCTCTATACAGCAGCTACAAGACCTGAATGTCTGCAAACTTGTGTCCTACCGCTCTGCAACAGCAGAGTAACTTATATTTTTTAGTCATCTGAGTGGCAGGTGCTGTTGAGGTCCTTGGGACTGATTAACCTTGAGGAAGAAAAGGTGGTGGATTGGATAGCACACTGTGGACAGGCTGCCTATGCTGTGAGTGGTTACACACTGGAATCTTTGCTCCCCAAAACTTGTCTTGAACCTGATCGTGAGCTGGAGTCTGTGCAATTAAGACTGAGCTTGGGCTTCTGTGAGCTTCAGCCTGTACAGGATACCCAGCTGAAAGATAGATGTAGGACATGACTGAAGGTACAGTGAAGCTAATGAAAATACAGATACTCTGATACTTAGTGTCCCCAGAAGACACCCATGGGGTTAGTTCCTCAGAGGAAAAGCTGGTTTAAGCAGGTGTCTCCTCATTCCCTTGAATCTTCTATTCTGTGTCCCAGGCCAAAAGCTGAAATTCATCAAACCTACTGGTGTCTTGGTTTGAAAAGACAGGTGTCTGCTAAGGAAGGCAGGAGCCTCCCCTGAACTGGAAACTCTAAACTCCCTCCTTCCAAATTGTTATAAATTTGAAAATAAGGGGGACTCTCAGGCAAGGATATGGGAGCAGGAATAACAGTTCTTTATTAGGGAAGAAAATAAAATGCAGTAAAACAAAACAACACTGACAGAGTCAGAATACAACCTGACACCCTG
>VYZP01009726.1:48582-69648 GCA_013400635.1 Hypocryptadius cinnamomeus
CTATTGGAGCAGGGATCCTGTAGAAGGGTGTAGTCTTCCTCTGAAGATCCAGTGGAAGAGGCAGCTGTTCCTCTGGGAATCCAGTGGAAAGGCCGCTCTGGTGACCCAAAATCTCAGATTATATCCAGTTAGGAATGCTTGGCTCCTCCCTCTGGGTGGAGCATCTCACAATGTGATGATGTAATTTTATCAGTTGTGCAGTGACACTCAATGGCCCACTAACAGCAGTTGTCTTCCTGGAGGGAGGGTTGGTTTGTGGAAGAGATAAAGAAAACTGCCCAATAAACAGAAGATAACTGCCCTGCCTCTAACAGATGGCAAATAGAATACATATTGCCTTGCAATCTAGGACAACTGGATATCCCAGTAAGAGGCATTACTTTACCTTAGGCTTTTGTCAGTGTGTGGGGCAGTTCTCCTGGTCATCTTGTTGGTTGAACTGTCTCAAGTCCTCTTGCTCACTTTCCCCAGAACAGCCCTTCAAATGCTCAGTTTTGTAAGGCACATCAACTCCAAATAAGAATCAATACTCTCTGCAGCCAAATCCTTTCAGCCAAACCCTTTCAGCCAAACCTGAATAAATGAAATGATACAGTCCTCTCTATAACTGGGGTATTTTCCTCTACAGATGATCAGAAAATTTGTCTGCTTAGAGAAGAGTTTGGCTCAGCCCATAAGTAATTTTAATTCTCATGACTGTGGACTAAACTTTTGTTTTGGCAGCTGCAGTGTCCAGCCTTGTTAATTTATTTCTTTGTGAGCCCTGAAGAGCTTGGTTTAAGCTCCAAGAAGTGGACCATAGCAAACGTGAGAGAAGAGCAAATCTCATTTTCCCTGTCTTTCTGAGCCTGGGGGCTGTGTCAGGGTTTGCTGGTGCAGAAACACCTCCTGCCCCTACACAATGCTCAAGCAATTAACCTTTCCTACATCCTGCCCACACAGAATATGAGGATAGAGGGAGATCTCCAACAGGATCAGTTCTGCAGGCTTCTTACTGCTTTTGGAGGGTCTTGGTAGGCTGAATAGTACAGGCACACAGCAGAGAAATAGGCTATAAGAGGAAAATAAAACAGGAGAGTTTTGGTGGCTTGTTCTGTTTATCATTCTATGAAGCATCTGTTTCATTTCAACAGTAGTAACAAGCTGGATGTTGCTTTGATCCACTGTTGCAACTCCTATTTGTGTTACTGTGAGGGCTGAAGGTTGATGGTGATGTCTCTCCCGATGGCTGTGCATGTTGCTGCTCTCTGGCACTGACACCAGCAGCAGAACATTCCAGTTTGGCTGGTGAACCTACCCAATCTCCTGCTTACAAAGCAGCTCTGAAAGCTACTGTGCCCTGGGAACGACAGTGTGCTTGGATTCTTGAGGCTGCCTTGAATAAAGGACTGCACATGCTGCTGTTGAGAAGAAAATCATAGTGCTACTTGGCATGTTTTTTGGTTCTAGGCTTTTTTTTTTCCAGCAGCCTCTCCTTCTAATTTCTCTCTTTGGTGACAGTGTTATTTGTGTAGGAATGATAATTTTGCCTTTTCTTGGCAATATTATCAAAATACCAATGTCATTAGCAAAACCTTTGGTTGAGAGTCACAAGGAGTACTGACATTACTCCAGCAGTGTGTTGGACAGTGAATGGTTAAATCTATTTAATTTGCTTGTATGTTTTCTGTCAGAATAACTGCAAGCTTATACTGCACAGACTACTTCAATTGCACACACAAGCTATAAGAATGCCTCTGATAAGCCTTATCTTGGACAGTGTTTTTGCAAAGAAAGCCACTTCAAATGAATTATTGCAAGCCTCCTCCTTCCCTGAGTAAATTACTTCATTCATTGTAAATTATGTCCCTGCAAATTTTGAATTATTTGTGTTCCTCTGAAAAGGTTTTTCCTCTGTACACTTTGTGTATTTCCTATTATTCCGTGTCCAGAGGATTCCTTCCTGCTGACTGGGTTCACTCTGAACGAATCCATGGCCTGTGCTGAAAACTAATCATAGTAAATGCTGAGATTGGTTCAGCTGTGTTTCATGTGTACATTTGTCATGTGTATGTTTATCCAAAACTTGGCTGAACATTAAAACAGACGAAATGGGAATGGTATGTTTTCCTGTGACTGCATCCATTCCATGGATATTTCCATGTCATGTAGATTTGACTCTGGTTCTGTTTTATTGAAGTAAGTATCGATGAATGTACTATTTTTAGAAGAATTTGACAAAATAATAGATCATTGCATACACCCCCATATGAAATAAAACTTGTGTTATAAACAACACCTGTGATTACCAGAAACAAAAACATTTTACAAATGTAAATAATTTGTTGCTATTTAATGCTGCTATAATAATATATGTTTCTATTCCTGATTTTTTGCTGATTATTGAGAACACCACAATAATTTGGCTTTGTACAGTCCAAGGAAACAGTGAAACGGAAAACTGCAATTCCTGAAAGCTGTCATGAAAATACTTCCAGTAGTGGGTGGCCAAATAAAAAGATATTTAGTAAACTTGAGAACAGGCATACAAGGACATGCCTGTATGGATGGATGCAAACAGATGTGAAATCTCTTGCTTTGCAAGCCAACTGGGAACAAGCCAGATTCATCAAGAAGCCATGAAGCCATGTTCATGCAGTGCTGGGCTTAAATATTCCACCCTGCCTGTTAGGAGCCTGTTTCAGCTCCCTTCAATAGCCAGAGAGCTCATGCAAGCTCGCTGTGATGCCAAAGCCAGCTCAGTCAAGCTGGGTTGGAAGGCAGACAGAGGAGCCCGTGTGTGTCTGCTCCCATCTGTGCAGACATGCCCTAAACCAGGCTGGGTGAAATTTGGAGTCTTAATTAAAAACTATGTTAATTAATTCAATAGGCCAAAATTTTGCCTGCTGTTGGCATGGATCTGTATTGGACAAGAAGAATGTTTTTCCACTTCCCAAGCAGACAAAATATTGGAGCTTGTACCTTTGAAATTGGAGATGACAAAAATGACTGGGATTATTTCTGCTTGAAAATGCCTTTGTGTTTCCACCTCAGGTTGGTGCTCATGTGGTTCCCATCCCCACAGTCCCTGGACACCTTGTGTTCTTTGATGTACAACTCTAACAATCCCCGTGAGAAGGGAACCTGCTGGTTTTTCCCATTGGGCAGATGGGGAACAGAGTCCCGGAGAAAAAAGGGAGATTTCCCCAAGGCTACATGCTGCCTCATGCACTGGCATCCTGGACCAGCTCCTCCAAGGAGTCATGAAGTGTCTCAAGACTCCTTCAGAACTTCACTTTGGGCCTTTTTCATACAGAAAATGTGGTGCTTTGCTTTTCTAAACTCTAACAGGTCACGCACTGACCTGGCAGTGTGGGGTCAGCACGGGCAGGTCCCACTGCTCCATGGCCACTGGTGGACATGAATGGCCAATACAGTGTCTTTGCCCTGGCCTGTGACCATTCCACAGCCTCTGTGTGAGCAAATTCCTCTGCACAGGTTTGGTCTGCATTAACTCACTCTCACCAAGAAAGTGTCCTGGCACCACCTGGGGAATGCATGAGCACAGAGCTGTTCCCAAAACTCATCCTCTTGGCATGAGGAGAGCATTCAATCATCCTGCCTCTCCTGTGTGCCCAGGCCTGTGGGACAGCCCCTTGTCCTGTTTTATTTGGATTTTTAGGTATCATATCACTTCACTTGCAAAATGCTCCCGTGGACTTCCCAGGGAAATGAGGACACTGCTTGACCTCACGCTGGGGTGGGACAGGATGTGAGGAGGAACACAGAGGGAAAACATCTGAATTATGAGCCCCTTTGGGGGAGAGTGACTTCATACTGACGACCTACGAGCAGCAAAACAGGCCAAATTACTGCAATAAACTATTAATTGAGAGGAGATTGCCACATTGTTGCTAAAATATTGCTGTGCTGTTTCTCCACCACTGCTCTCAGGGAAGCTGAGCTATCAGGCCGTGCATCCTAGACAGGATTATACCTTTACTCAGGTAAAGCCTTTGGATTGGCACAGCTTTTGGGGCAGTATGCAGTAGGAAGAGCTGGGATGGGATGTGGAATAGGAGGGACTCAGACATCCGAGGACTGTGCAGCTGGCAAACAGGGCATGGGTACTCACCTCATCTCAGGCAGCACGAACTCTCAGGGTCTCCTGCTTTGCAGGTGCAGGGGGCAGATGTGTTTGCAGGGCACTTCTTAATTCCCAAGGTAGGCAGATGTGCTTTGAAGCAGCTGAGGTTTCTGAGCTGTTCTCATGGCTCCTCCACTTGCCTAAGGACAGGGAACAGGGCTGGGCTTCAAACGATGAGTTGAATCCTGCCCTCTTTGAAGTCCCTGGCAGAAATTCCCAGCACCAGCTCTGAGGTCTGTGTGGCTGAAGGGGCTACAACAGAGCAAAATGCCTTGTCTGGCCAGTTTAACTGGAGAGCCTGGGACTGCTTGGTCTGGGGGGCAAGATGGAGCACACCAGCTGGGCTGGTCAGGCTGGGGTGCAACAAGCTTCATGGATCCATGCCCAGAGGACTCCTTGAAGCACCCTGTTAGAATTTAATACAACTCATCCCTATCTTCTTTCTCTCCTGAGAGCCCACACTTTGCTGCTGTGACCAGCACTTGAGTCCTGGCATGTATGGAAATAGTTTAACAGGCTTCAGGCAGGGTTTGCAGTGTTGAAAATTAGAAAAATAAAGAGTCTCGTAGAAACAGAGCAAATTGGATCTGGAAGCCATGGAACAGAGAGAAAAAAATATCAGCCTCTTGGCACAGGGATGTTTGTGTGTGTTTGCTTGGCTGTGCTTCTGATAGATGCCTTGAGCTTCTGTACAGGGTGCCTGGCACAGCTGGGGTGGGGAGGTGCAATAGCCAGAGGAACACATGTGACAAGACTGCTGCTGGTTGGTCTTGACTTTTTGGATAGGTAAAGTGGCCCTGCATCCTCCACCCACTTCTGTAAGCTTGTCCTGTGCTTAGTTTGCAATGGTCTGCAAAGCTCTAAACAGTAACTTATGGTGATAGACCAGTGGGCTGCAGCCAGGCAAGAGAAGGGACTGTGGAGCATCACTGTGGGTATATTACACTGGCCCAAATGTGTGAAAATGATTGGAAAAACTGACTTTACTGTGTGGTCACAGGTGACACCAACCCTGCCCTTTAATATGAAAGACACCAAGAAGGCCCAGAATCTGCTTTCATTTCCCAGGGCTGCACTGGCACAAGCTGCCCTGGGTCCTGCTGCCCAGCATTTGTTCCAGCAGCAGCTGTGTGCAGTGCTGCTCCCAAGGAGAGTCTGTGCTTCATCAGCTGCATGGATGGTCCCAGCTGGCTTGAAAGGCAACACCATGGCTCCACAATGTGCCCAATTCTTTTTAATTTGTTTCTCATTATGCAAAATTTCAGGCATATGTCTAATGCCATCTTACATTTAGACCCATACAGTAGATGTTTGCAGGACTGCAGAATCTGTGGGGCTGTGGATTTTGCCCTCTGCCTGTTTGACTGCTGTTGTTGTTCCTCTCTGTAATCTATTCCTCCCCCTGCCAAGACAGATTTGCTGCTATCGAAGTCCTGCAGCTGACATATTTCTAATCATCCCTTCATTGCAGTCTATCTTCTGTAAACAATTAGTGAACCCCTTCTGGGATTTGGAGTTATTGTTCTGACTTCCTAATTATTTATCTTTTTTTGGCTCTTTTATTTCTTGGCAAGAAAGATTCAGTGGCCAGGAGACATTAATACACTTGCTCTCCAAGTTCCTGTGCTTTGGTTAATGACTCCAGCTGAAACCTGTTGATACTGGATGATTTCTGGAACTTTATTATGTGAGTCTTTACAGCACATTTAACAAAGGAGCAATAAATGAGCTCGGTGGCAGGCATATTTCTGTGATGGAAATTGCTTTTCCCTTTGGGATGGGATCCAAAGACCACTGAAGTCAGTGAGATTCTTTCCAGCAGCTCAGTGGGTTTGCTCTGGTTCCTGATGGAGGGACTGTCACCCAGTCACTGAAGGCTGAGATGCCTCCTTGCACCCTTGGTCACATGTGGGTCCCTGGTAAGAACTGCTGGTGAAAAGCCTGAGTTACTGATCCTGGATCTCTTGGGGATGTAGGGGAACCCAATTGATGTGAGCTGTGCTCAGTAAATCTGCTTAAAAAACTTCTCCCCCAAGGAACCTCACTATTTACATTGTTGTTCTAGACTGAGTTGAACAAAGCAAAATTATTTTAAATGTATTTTTCCTCCCAATGCACCTGTGATTATCAATTATTACTTGCACAAAATCAGAGCACAGCCATTAGCTAGGTTTGCTGCATGAGATTACCTAAGGAATCTCCAAATCACCTTTGGTTGATCTCAGGTACCTCAGCCATAACAAACTGACTCAGACTGGCTTGTTTTCACTGTTCATGCTGGCCTTCTCCTTTTATCTCCTCAGGTTGTGCCATCCTTGTACCTACATGCTGAAAGCTTTCTTTGTTAAAGTGTGAAAACTAATTATTCATCAGACTTGGAAAGGTTCTGCTGTCCTGTCCTGGCAGGCTGCCCCTCCCAGCTAGTCCAGAACATCATCTTCTGAACTCTGAGGAAAAGGGATTCCTCCCACCATTTTCCAGATATTTCAGTGTCAACATTACATAATTCATGTATTGTTCAAGCCATGTTAACATTGCTCTTTTTCTTGATTACTCCTTATTAAAGTGCTATGTCAGCATATTATTTTGTTTTCTTTCCCATTAGCTTCCAAGAGCTTGGCTCAATCCTTTACATACGTTAATGCTCTCCTCTGACCAGTTATGGGTCAGTGTGTGAATAATCTTTATGCAGGAAAATCAAACATCTACACACTGCACTGGGAATCGTACAGGGTCATATTAATGAATTTCATGAGGGGAAGGGTAGAGGAAACACTGAGATTTGGTGCCCAGATTGCTCACTTCCAACCAAAACCATTTGATTAATCTTTTTTCCAGCACAGGAGAATGTTCCTTGCACTCTGGTGGCCAGGAATCCCTCTTCCTTCAGTAAGAAAAGACACATCCCTCTGGAGGGAAATTTGCACCTTCAGTGGTTGCATTTGCCTTCTGGAGAAGCCCATCTCTGGCCACTGACCACAGGGGAAGCTCAGTGGAACCCTTATCACACTCACCACCTCAGAGAAGCCTCTGCCCTCTCCTTTGGAAGTTACTTCTGCGAGGACTAGAGGGGTCTGTTATGTCTGGAAGCTCAAAGATTGGACTTGATCTGTGATGCACAAGAAGAGTTAATAATTTCTGTCCACTGAAGAGCTGAAGAAAGCAGTAATGCTATGCTTTCCTCACTCCTCCCCATTCCCAGACTTATAAAGTATCCATGTAGGACATGGGAGACTCCCATGAGTGATTTTCCTCTGCTTGATGGGACTTGAACTTGCTTTTCCCAAAAAAATGTCCAAACAAAGCTCTCAAAGCCTCTCCCAGATTGAAACTTTTAAAGATGTTCCCATTTGTATAAAATAATTAAATTGCCAGTAGAACAGTCCAGGTCTCTCCCCTTCCCAGCTGAAAGCCCTAATAACAGGGTGCAGTGATTCAGGAAACCTGCCCACACAATCTGTGGCTTTTGTTTGAAGGTCTGAGATCTCAGAGCCTCCCTGTGCCAAGAACCCTTTCCTGGCTGGATTACCAACCCCCACCAGGCTCTGTCCATCAGACAGGGTCTGTTAAGCACAGTGGTCCTCCCTTCCAACAAAAGCATCACGGACAGCAGCTTGGGACCTCCAGAGGAGTGCTTTGCTCGAGGAGGTCACCCTGCCTGTGGGCACACCAGGCAGTTCTCCTTAGTGGATGCTCTCCTCCTCTTTAAAGGGAAAGCTTGAAAAAAGGTGCTGGTCTGCAGGGAAAGCTTGAAAAAAGGTGCTGGTCTGCAGGGAAAGCTTTTCCCCAGATCAGGCTCAGAGGAAACTGCCTGGCCCCACAGTTTCATGAGGACAAAAGGATCCCAGCAAGAGGGTGAACTTCGTGTGCTCCAGCTCAGTTTTGATTTTCAAGCTTGCATCCAGCGAGGCCGTGAGATTTCCAGACCCTCTGTGCCATAGGTTTGCTGCTGAGCACAGCTTGGTGGGCCATGAAGACAGGCCCATTCTGTAGCAAGCATAATATTTCACTCCAAATTTTATTTTCCTATTAGAAGTGATATAAATAAACAGCAAAAAAAATTTTGTGCAGTCAGTAAGAAGCCCTGTATTTCATCGGCATTTGAACAGGGATTCATTAATGTTCTAGTTATATTTTAACACGTTTTCCTAAGCATTAAAAAAATCCATTCACTTTGCAGTAAAATATTTTATTTTCTGGTTGGGGGTTTCTATTTTAAACACACATATTGTGTGTGAGTTTATATATTTTTATATACATATGTATATGCATATACATAAAATATATGTGTGTGTGTGTGTATTTTACATAATATAGGCCTATGTGTGTCTATATTATATTTGGCCTGCATCCACTCTGGCCTGACTGCCCTGAGCTTAGAAACTAAACAGTTGCAGGCTTGGCTGGTGCTGGGCTGGGGGACCACCTGGGAACCTGGGTGCTGCAGGGACTGGCCGAGGAGTCGTGGTTAAACACGTGGTGAATTTTAGACCACAAAAATTGCATGAGTGGAAAGACTTCATTTGGCATCATTTTTGCTGTTGAGCTGATGGATGAGAGATTAAAAAAAAAAAGAAATATCTATATTAAAAAAAAAAAAAATCCCTCCTCCTCACGGGTGGGTGTGGTGGCTTAGATGTCTGAACAGCAGAGCCTCCCTACCCTCCGGAGCTTACGCTCTGAGGCCTTGAACCTGAAAAAATAAAAACAAATATGCTTAACAGTATGCATGTGAGAACTTGAATAACTGTTCACAGGTCTGGAGCCCGGGGCGAGCTCTGAGAACTGTGTAGGGATCCAGAGCAATGCTGGCCCTGAGCATCCAGGGCAGCTCCAGTGAGGAATGAGCTGTCCCCTGTATTTTGCCTTTCTGCCTTGAGTGTGGTGAGGATGAAACTAGTGCTGACACTGGGGGCAAAAGATGAGGCCTTGGAGTTCCTCTTCATTTAAGGACTGCAGCTGATTTTACTTTTTTATATTTATTTTATATATTTACATATAAGTGTGCCCGAAGACCAGTGTGTATGTGTTTCCTGCCATCTCGTCCCTCTGCAGGCACCAGGGGAGGAGCACCCAGGAGGGGTGAGAACATGATCCCAGGGGTTTCAGCAGAAATTCAAGGGGAGCATTTTGCTTTGGTTTTTATCATTCCTGGAACTGCTTTTCCATTCCCTACAGATAGGAGTGTGCCTGCACTCAAAGGAGCCCAGGGGACACCAGCCCATGGCTGTGGTACAGCCTTGTCCTGACCAGCCTTTGGGATGCTGCTCATCCCTCTGGGGTCACCTCTGGGGTCAGTGGGGTGTGTTTGGAGATGCTTTCCTCAGCCGGGACGCATCTGCTGTGCCTTGGTGAAACCTTTCACACAACCTGCTGCCAATGCTCTGACAAGGATGATTTCCTAGCAGATAGCTCACAGATAGTTATTTATAGCTCTATACATCGCAGGGGCCAGCCCTGGTGCTGTGTCTGGCGGGTTTCACCCCCAAGCACATCACCCACAAAGCCCCCCAGACAAAAGCAGAGATATGAATAAGGGCCAAGGATCATTACCTTGGGCAACAAAAGCTGTCCTGGAGAACAAAAATAGCACAGAAAGAGCCCACAAAAGGCAGAAAATCCTTCCTTCCTGCCAGCTCCTCTCCGGGCCTTGCCTCCAGCGCAGGGGAGTGCAAGGGCAGGCGATGGCCTGGGCTGCGGAGCCCCAACAAAGAGCGCTCGGCACAGCCCCGGTCCCGGGCTCCCCTGAATGCCGCCCCATTGTGCGGGGACACAATGGCAGAGAACCCCACGGTGACACCGAGCCAGTCACAATGCCAACATCTGTGAGACAGTTCCTTTGCCGGGCGATGGAGAAGAGGCAATAAATTCCTGATGGGCTGGCTCGGGAGAGCAGTCACCCATGGCAGGGCCGGGGCATGCGGGGACCGAGCCGCCTATTTAGCGCTGCTGCATGTGTCCCCAGCTCGCCGCCCGCGCCTGGAAACGGGGGTCAAATGCTGCAGCCCCCCTGTGACAAGGAGCTGCCCAAAGTCAACAGAGAATTAGGGACAGGCAGCAGCCACCGAGCCATTTAACTCATCTTCTTGTGGCCGTCTGCTCTTTGTTCGGCTTAATGTGAATTGACCCAGCGATTGTTGGACTGTCTAATTCTTCACGCTGGAGCCTGGATGCCTGTTTTTTTGGTTTCTTGTGGGTTTTATTGTGGGTTTGTTTTTTTTTTTTTAATGAAATGACTTTCTCCAGCTGCCTCATCTCCTCTAAAGGGGTGAAGCAGCCTGCAGGGGTGATAGGAAGTATTGACAGCTGGAAGTTTGAGGAATGTGGGTTGAAATAAAATTGAATCCAGTTAGGTCTGGCCAATGCAGATATCTGATCCCCCCTGTGCTTGCTCATTAGGGTATGAAGCAACAGGAAAAGGATATTTTCTATTTTAAAAAACTGATACATGTAACCTTAAAATTGTTTCTCTTCTTAATAGAGCCTTTTTCTTTATCTAATGCAGGTTGTGTGGTGTTACCCAGTGACTCCTGTGGCCAGGCCATTCCACTGGTTGAGATACATCAAGTCTTCAATAAGAATGTAGAATTTCAACTTTGGGCTGAGATAGTATTTTCTCTTCCTGCCAGATATCCAGATATTCATTATCAGAGATGAGTTGCCTACTAAAAATAAGCCCTGGCATTTACGTTTCCCAGTTTTGTGGAGATCTTGTAAAGAACACAGAAGCAGTGATTAACTATCCTGCTGCTAATTAATTATCAGACTTTTAAGAGGCCATGGATATCCATACAGCAGCATGATCCCATGTATTTTTAAACATTCTTTCTGCTACATTATACATCATCCTCTTGGGACTACTCCCCATCTGACTTGGGAAGCGTTACAACTTTCAGCTCTTGTTTTTTGCAAAGATCAACCTCTCTTTTAATGGTTGAACCTGTATAAACTTGTGGGAGAGCTAAAGCTAGTTTCCCTTCTGAATTTGAACGTCAGTATTTAGTGATGTGCAAAATTGTTTTTGGCAAAGTTCCTCTCCAGTCAACACACTATCTCAAGTTAATTATTATAATTTGACCTAAAACTGTTACATGTTCTGGAGACTCTCTGAGACTGAAAGGAAATCCTTTGAGTTCTTAATCCCTTAGCATGCCATCTAAAACCAACTAAAAGCTGATGAATTGATCTGTCTTTTGATCTTTTCTCTCTGAGACTATAATAAAACTGCTGATCCATGATACCCTCAATTTGTCAGCAAAAACACTGCACATTTGTTTATTTGTTGTTATATGGATCTTTAATTTAGCTTGGTCTCCCTAAATCTCATATCTCCTAGGAAAGATGCAAAAAGAATTGCAGAGGATCCAAAAATAAAAATCCTTTCTAAAAAGTCATTCATTGATGGAGTTACAGTCAGTAGGACTGTAGTCAGTAGGAGGGTCAATTAGATCATCCAGTCTCATCCCTTATAAAATACAGAGGTCACAGAACTTCATCCATTTACTTTTGTATTAAGCTCAATACTTTGTGTTTCACTGAGTTGCATCTTTCAGAGAAGTAGGCAGTTTTAATGTTAACATGGAAAGAGGGAGATAATCCCTCTGGGTAAAAGGCTGAGCATGCACAGAAAGTGAGGATGAAAGAAGAAATAACCCCTCCATTCCCTTCTATTAATATGACAATTTATCTAATATGTATTTTGTCTTCTTTCATCCAGTGTCCATAAAACCTTCTGAAATGTGACTTCTTTAATTTCCTTTAACAAATGATTTCGTTATTAAGGAAACTGTGAAAACAGCAGCTGACATTCAGACTAAATGAGTTATATTTAATTCTGTTTCCTTAAAATGGCCATACTGGTTGTTATTACTCTCATTTTATTGCATGAGTACTAATATTTGCCAGTCAGGAACAGTGGTCCCCTGTACCATAGAGGAATTATAGAATTATTGTCCCCCACAGGAGCTGCAGCCCCTCTGCACAGCAAAGGATAAAGATGATCCCTGCTTTAAACAACTCATGCATCATTTTTCTCATTCAGCCCCTGTAAGTTTTCTTTGCCTTGTCAGCAATGAGACCCTCAATCTGCCTGCTTTCTTTCCACCACGTAGACACTGGAAAGGACTGAGCCACACAAAGGCCTCAGCATCTGAGGGTCTTGTTCAGTTTTACTCTGGGAGGTACAATTGCTCAGTAACGCCCTGCGAGGCTCATCCTGCACCTGGGATGGCTTGGTGTGATAACAGGGTTTGCCCCTCCTCAGGTCCCAAAGTGGTGGGCAAGCTGCTTTGCCTTGACACAGAGCCACAGAGATGACACACTGGCTTTGTCTTGCCCTCTCCACATGTTTAATTCTGTCCCTACATGGCTCAGAAGAACTGCTTGTCCCAGGGGAGGGAGCTCCTGTTATCTGCTTGAGTCACTGGGCTTCTGGAGGACCAATGTGACCTCCTGTGTGGGATTGGTTCTTGGGCTGAGTAACTTAACCTCCCACCATGGATTGTGGTGTGAAGCCCACCCTTTCTATGGTGCATTTAAGCTAAAAACTTGAAAACAGGGGCTCTCTTCTGCTGAGAATATATTCAGTGTGTTTGAGGCTGCCTGGACACACTGAACTAATGCAGGAGGTCAGGGTGTCTCATCATGCTGGGGAGGGAGGTGGAGTGGGTCTTTTGTCACCATGAATGCATCGATAGGTTGGTACCTGTGCTCAGACTCAGATCTCCCTCTTCTGTAGGGTCCTGCAGGTTGGCCTGGATCCATGGCTGAGCTGGCACTGCTGTGTTCTTTCATCTGGCCTCAAAGATGGCATGATACTCCTGTACCATTCCTCCAAAACTCCTGAGAACTTCTCCTATGTGGAGAAAAAGCAATTTTGGCTCGAGATGACCACAGACTTTTTTCTCCTCTCCTTCACAGTGACACCAATGGCCTGTCCAGGGCCCTCAGGGGAGAGATCCCATTGCCAGCTGCGGGCTGTGGGGAGAGGAAAGCCAGCATGTCCAGCCTGGCTCTGCTCTGCTGGTCCCCATGGCCACCCTGCTGTCTCTCTACAGTGACACTGCTGCCATTGCAGCTGCTTGAACTGGCCTTCCACAGGAAGAAGGGTTTCCTTTGGAAGTGGCTTTGTTTGCTTCTGAAAACTACTTGTTACTCCTAAAAGCAGTGGAAATCAGACCTGCTGAAAAGGGTTAAGCACCCAGCACACTCACTGCCTGCTCTTTGAAAACTGTTCCCTGCATTACCTTTACAAAATATTTCAGGGGATTTTAGTGTCTGTCTGAGTCATTCCATTAAAACCACCATAGCAAAGAGTTGAGGATATCTTGTATTTCCTAAAGGGCTGATTTTTAAAACTATTTTGATTTTCCTCTTCTTCAGGGCTGAGTGCTGCAGTCAGGAGGCTGCAGGCAGCTCTTCCTTTCCTGCTCTGGCTTTGATGGTCACTTGGAACTCCTTGGCTGCAAAGAGGTTCTAACTCCTGTACTGGAGGTTTCTCCTTTAGGCTTTTCCTCAGGATAATAGTTGAGGCAGGCTCATGGAAGCAACGTCTTTGAGTTCCCTCACCCTGAGGAAGCAGCCAAATCCCAGTTTTTTATTTCTTGGCATGTTGCCGTGGCTGCCACAGTGTTGAGAGCTTCCCTTGGGATGTGTTTTTGGTGAAGGTGCCAGTGGCTGCTGTGCATCATGTTAGCACACCACATTCAATTGGCCCTGGCATTTCATGCCGTTAGAATTCCCTGCTCAAGGAACTTGTGTATCCCAAATGGATTTCTGCAGGAAATTGTTTTTTCCTGTTTTATCCAAGGAGGAGGTAGCTCTGGGCATGCACAGCAACAGAACTTTGATCACCCTCTTAAATATGATGAAAATGTAATTGATTTCAGCAAATATTTTTTTCATCAAATAGGAAATTAAAAACGAGTTGTTCCTTCAGAGTCACCCTGTTGTTAATCCAATGTTGTGGCAACACAATTACAGCTGCCCCAGTGTGGGGTCGGCACAGCAGGATCCGGATACTCGTGGCACTGGGGATGGAGAGCAGGGTTAGGAAACCTGGCAGTGCTGTGCAGCAAAGCAGGGAAGGCTGCAGTGCTTTTGCTTGGGAAACTGTGAGATAATGTGCAGACCTGGAGGGACAAGCTGAACTGAAAGCTGCCATGACAGTAATTGGTGTTGTGCTAATAATCAGACGACCATCAGCACTAATATTCTCACAGTTCTGCTCAGGCTGTACTCGAGTTAAATATTTCTTCCTGTGTCTGTGGGTTGGGATATAGCTCTAGAAATCTGTCCTGGATACTGGGGCATTGATTTTAGCCATTTCTTACGTGTAACTTCATTCAGACTTCAAGAATGTGTTTAATAAACCCCTGCTTGATGTGTTGCACTGGATTTGTTGTGATGGGAGTGGAACCATGGGAAACAGAACAGAAATCAGAGCAGCCCAACTCACACTGTCTTTGCTGCTGTTAGATGTCTCTGTACCTTGGGTTTATACCCATTTTTTTATGCCAAGGAGAGAGATAGCTCAAAATATACAAAGTCTGGTTGCAAGCAGCAGGTTGAGAGCTGGCATGGGTATTTGGGCAAGTCTGCACAGAGGGAGTGTGGATCCAAAGTAGGAGACTTCCTTTCTTGGAACACTGTCATGAAAATAAATATATTTGAGTTCCTTGGGGATCAGATTAACTGATCCCTTGTTCCATATTAAGTAGAATTTGTACATTTCCCCTGCCTTTTTACTGTGTCTCTTTGGGGCTGTGTCAGCAGCTGCTTGGGTAATTTCCAAGTGAGTGGGGCTGTGCACAGAGAAAATCCAGCCAAACTAACCCTGTGCTTGAAGTTCTACTATGGATATTGATGGAGGACATGAAGATGCCTGGGCTGGGTTTTGCTGTGGTTGTGCAAGATGCAAAATGTCAACTTGGATGCCAAAAGAGCTATAGCAGCAGGATCTGGCAGAAACCAGTTTGAGCTCCTGAGGGGTGATCCCTTTCCCCTCTGTCTCTGGCTCCTGCAGTCGTCCCTCTGCTGCAGAGCCCAGTGGGACCCACAGTAGCATCAGCCTCAGGAGTCCTAATGCAGAAAGATCTCCATGTGGTCTGCCTCAAACAGGATCCTCAGACTTTGCTTGGGGAAGGTGTAAAAATCTTGGCAGTTGTGAACCAAATCCCTTGGTTTTAAAAATGTTCCCATTAGAGGATAGCTGTTTTCCCTCTCCTACTCAAAGTACTGCAGCACTCAGCTGCCTCCAGAGATATTTCACCTCCCTCTCCTTGTTAGTTCAACCATTCTTCTCCTCCAGGGCTTGTCCAGACTTGACACAAAGGTGCTAACAAGCTTGTACTGACACATTTCCAAATGAAAGATGACATATTTTCAACCGAGCAGCTTTATCTTTTCCTGCTAACACCTGCTAAAAAGCAGCTCCTTCTGTCCACACTGGGATTTGAAAACCTGCTTGTTCAAATATTTTAGCTGACACATTTCAGAAATGCTCTTTTTGCTGCCATCAGACTAGGCACTGCACTGTGGCTGTGTTCTGTCCCCACCTGGGAGTGAGGCTCACAACAAAGCCTGGCTGATTTGAATAGTGCAGGATCAGGTTCAAAAAGAGTGAAGAGCCCTGTTTGCTTTCACTTAGCATCTGAGCTGGGGTGGGAGAGGAAAGCTTCACAAGCAAGGCCCTTAGCTGCAATCACCCACCTCCTGCAATTTAACACCTCTTTCAGCTGAGCTTCCAAATGAAAACAAATTGACCTCTATCTTCCTCTTCTACTCCTTTCAGATGATGTCTTCAGCTTTGACTCATTACTCTTTGCCCATCTAAGAGTATCTAAACTTATTCAGAAAGATGATTATTTCTTTATTTTCAAAGAAACTGGCATCAGGTATCTCTGGCAAGGCACCCTGCCTCCCAAGCCAATTGGAGTGAGCTCCTTCCTCTTGCTTTGTGAGTCAGGTCAGGTCAGGATTACCTGAGGTCTCATCCCAAAAATCCTCCAACCTCAACCGCACATGGAACTGCTCATGTAAGTAAAGGAAAAGCTGTGGGAGTGGTGACTTCAGGGCCAGGCTCAGGAGTTCCAGGCCTTTTGGGTAAGGAATCATGGTTCACACTTTTCTTCACAACTCACACAGGAGTCAACCTGCAGAATAGCCCTGCTAATAAAACGTATGAGTTAAGGCTCAGTAATGATGTTCTGTCTGGGCTGAATCCCCCTGACTGAGCTCACTGGCAGCACCTCAGGGGATCATGTTTTATATAGCAGGTCTCTTCTTGGGAATAAGGAACTGCCCAGTGTGGAGGAGATTGGCAGAGTCCTGCCATTAGTTTAGGAAATGAACAACAAGGCCTTCCATTGCTCCTCACAATGCATAAGGAGTGTAAAATGTCCTGGACTCTGGGTCCAAAAATTTAGGCAAGGCTATGTCAAGATTTATTTCAGGGAAAATCTGGTAGAACCATCTGGTAGAACTGTGTGCAGTGTCTCAGATTTAGCAACACCACCTCTTGCCTTGCCCCCATCCATGCCATGCCCCAGCTCACATCTCCCCAGGCCTTGCTTGCCAGCCTGGAGCTCCACAGCACCTTCTTTGGTGGGAGATTTGCTGAAGATGGAAGCCTGTGCTGGGAGGGGAACGCAGCCAACAGGAAGCCATAGAGCCACAGAACCCTGGAATGGCTTGGGCTGGAAGGGACTTAAAGCTTGTCTTGTTCTAACCCACCTGCATAGGCAGGGACACTTTCACTAGACCTGGCTGCTCAGAGCCCCATCCAGTCTGACCTTGAGCTCTTCCAGGAATGGGGGTTTCCCAGGTCTCAAGGATGGTGATGGATAGATGGGTGGTGGGGGCAGGTGGGCTTAGTTGTTTCTTATCACTGCCAAGAGACAAGAAACCTGGTGAACATTCCTTCCCAAAGGCTGTGCTTTGTATCCATGTGTTTGGTGGTGGAATAAAAAACATTCACTGTGTATAATCTAGAAAAAAGGCTTTGCTTCCCAATATATTTCCTTGAAGATAATAGTGTTCAATAGCATTAACAGGGAAAGGAGTGAGGGAAAAAAATCCTCTCTAATTACAACTGCAGTGAAGATTGACTGGCACTGGCTGGGTTCATTGGTTTTCTAACATTGTCCCCTACAGCTACTGATGTAAGCAGATAACTCTGTTTGTTTCAGCTTTCATAGCTTCAAAGATAGCTTTCATTTTGCATAGGAGGAGGATAGAATTGTTTTAGAGTGGTGTCCTAAAATGGAATTTTTAAACATTACTGGGTTTGGGTCAAGAAGTTCATTAAAAAGAAATCTACACCATACCATTACATTCCTCTAAGATATAGATTCCTCCAGCTTTCAGAGAATACAAATCACTCAAATGCATTGTCAAACCCAAATGTCTTCACAGGATGGCTATGCTGTGATGTGGTGACACATTTTGAGAAACTGAAGATTTTCAGTGTGTTTCCCTTGCTGCCTTGAAGTCCTCTGTACACAACATTTGAAATCTCACATCACAAACCTCTATTTCTAACAAATTAATCCATGGCTCAGCAATTCCAGTAAAGATCCTTGGGTACATCCCCTCACTAATTCCCTCATTAAAAAACTGAGCTCCTTCTTCTAAATATATATGTAAGGCTGTAAGTCCACTTTAGCCATTAAAAGCAGATCTATTCACAGAACAGATGCATTTTCCAAACAGATTAATCTTAGGGGGACGATTGTGCTCAAGTCAATGGAGCTAAGCCAGTTTGCCCTCATAGGCCCCTGTTTTAAAATGAAGTGATGAAAATGGGTGACACAAATGATAATTGCCTGATGATTTTCCTTGCCCTGAGCTCACTGGTTGTTCTGTGTGTTTTGTGATCAAAGAGAGGCGTGGATGGGAATGCTCTGCTGCTCCTCACTCACGTTCCTCTCGCGGTTCCTGTGCTCGGTTGGTTTGCTGCAGATGCATCTTTGGCTATTCACACGTCATTTCAGAGCTGGATGTAACTACCAGTTTTTATTTGATGTGAGAAGGGGCAGCAATCACAGTGCTTGGAAGCAAAAGGCACTGTTTGTTTTGTGATGCTCACAGGGATTCCTGTTTTGCAGCTACGATGTGCATATTTCACAGCCGTGTAGACAGCTCCTGTCAATTAATGTGAATTATGGCTCCAGAAGCGTTCATTCACCATAAACCTGCACTACATTAACTCCTGAGTTTCAGCTCCTGCCAGTGGCAAACTCATTGCAATGCAGATAGAAATAATTTTGAAACTTATGACTGGAAAGACTTTTCTCTTATGGGATTGCTGTTTCTAATGCTGGAGGATGCTTTCTGATGTCTCCTGGGGTCACTTTGCACATCAGATTCAGGCTGCAGGCTCCTCCTGAAGCGTGTGGCTTCTTGCCTCCCCTTCTGTTCCCAGCTAGAGAGGGAAAATCCCTGCCCCTGGCATGGCAATAGTGGCACGGGCTGGTAAACCTGGCCTGTTTATCCATGTGCAGGGAGAACAGCTGGAGGGAGAGGAGAGCTCCTTCCAGCACAGCCCAGCATCCCCTCACAGGAGAACTCAAGAGCCCATCCAAGGACAATCCAGGAACTCATCTAGGGCAAATCCCCAGCTTTCTCTTCTTCTTCCCCCAACCTCTGCCCCAAGCTGTGTGGTTTTCTGGCCCTTCCTGAGCTCTGGGGCTTGCCAGAGCCCAGCAGGGTCTTCGAGAGATAGATGAGTCTCCTGCTGGTCAAGTGCATTGAATAGGATCATGGAATAGTCTGTATGTGGCTAGGAGGTGGGAGATGGGATAAGGTGTTTTGTGAAGCCCCAGGGTTCCAAAGATCATGAATTAAATTGTCTTTGTCTTCTGACATTGAAGGCTGGGAGCTCTGGTCTCTTGAGAACTCTGAAGACCTCTTGGTAACGTTTGATACCTGTCAGGGGGGAAAAGATTTGCAGGTGTAAACAAGAGTAAATCTTAGAGAGCAAAGGGAGATGATTGCCTGCAGGGGCTGTATCCATGCAGTAACTCACCAGCTCGTGTCTTTTAATAGCAAGGAATGCAGGGTTTGCTTATGTTTACAAGCAGAAAGAGTGGAGAGAACTCTTTCTTTTTTGGATCCACTGACTGGATGCCATGTGTAGGTATTTAGGCAGTGTGCTCAGGCACTCAGCTGTGGAGGACAAATGGATTTCAGGTGGGGGTTCTGAAGTGGAGCTCAGCTGAGCTGTGATCTCCACTCTGCTGCAGGGCCTTTTAGAGTCTTTGGTCCTTAATTAAATCTTGCCTGTGTTTCAATTGCCACCTTTGAAACTATGGCAAGGGAAAGCACTGATCCAGGCATATCTTTGCAGTGCACAGATCTTCTGCTTAGGGGATCCATGAAAGCAACTGGGCTGGCAGATAAAGCAAAGGTTGAAATGCTGGTTAGAAATCTCTCCTGACTGTGAGGAAAAGGTAACTTCTGCCACATGGGCTTTCCTGGATGTTGGCCCAAGTTCTTTGCAACATCATCTCTCTGGGTTTTCTCAAGCCAGGGCAAATCTTTCTGAATCTGATCTTTTGACTTCTACGTTTACTTTTCTTGTAGAGTTTTCCTAGGCAGCTGGGTAAGACTCAGTCAGCCAGAGGAGCCACAGCAGCTGCTCCATACCACTATGTCAGTGCAGAGCAAACCAGAAAAACTGGCTAAGCTGCTAAGGGAGAGAGCTTCCATGGGCTGGGGAATCCTCTGGTGGGGCAGAGTCAGTGCAGAACAATTCCCTCTGCCAGCACGTGGACTGGATTACAGATGGATAAAGAGCCAGCAGAGCCTTTATCCTGATGTGTGACAGGTGAACTCATGTAGGTGGAGTTCAGGTGATGACAGGAACCTTCAGAGACCTTTGATGGTGGGCTGTGTCTTGATTGAGTTGGCCTTGCCATTGCCTGTAGCTCACCAAGTGAAGCCCAGATGGATTTGATGCTCACAGGTTGGTCCTCCAATGCTGCTCTGATGCTGCTGTGCTGACTGTGCTTTCTTTGCTGCAATAGAGCACTCTTGCAGCTTTTGCATCTCCCAGGTGGGTTACAGAGTGGGTGTGTGTAATTTACACGCAATAGGTGCTTTTCACTGGGTGTGTGTAGGGAATAAGGAGCAGCTGGAGAAAATATCTTACAGACACAGCAAGGTTTGTTAGCGCCTTCTGATCAGGCAACTATTCCTGAGTCACTGCATTATTTGCACCTCATCTATTACCTGCTTGCACAGGTAGAGTGCCTGTAACCACTGGAGAGGGAGCCTGTGCTTCTCAAGTGAGTAACATGAGACAGCATTTGCAACTGAAACCTTTACAGCATCAGCTTTGGGAAAGCAGTTTTGTGGGCACTGGGGTGCACACAGTTTCCCCCAAGTCTGGGGAAGTGCACAGGGAGAGTTATGGCTGTGGCACATGCACAGGCACAGCCTACACTGGTGTCCAATAAGCCCTTTGTAGGGAGTGTGCATTGCTAATTTAACTGGTAAATAGCATCCAGAAATTCCCAAGATGGACTGGAGATCCCAGCAATGCCTAATTCTGTGGAATTTTCCTGGGACTGTGCAGAATTCCTGTTGATGCTGGTGCCATTGCATAGAGCTGCCCCTGCTGTGAGAGGCTCCTCCTGAGGTGGGTGTTGACCCAGCCCACACATTTAAAACCTCAGAAAGATTTTCATTTACTCAGTGGCCACCAAAACTGGTTCCTTTGCTATGGCTTGTCTGTTGTGGGAGACTGCCTTGTGTTGGAAAGGATATCATCTGACATGCCTTTGCTAGCACCATGTTAAATGCTGCTTTGCCCAGCTGTCCTTGCTGCTGCCAAAGGCAAAGTAAAATTCAATATTGTGGTGGTGTTGATCTAATCATGCTAACGAATACATTTGCTAAGATGAACTTTTCCACTATAGACATAATCTGTAGTTCCAGAC
>VYZP01009727.1:0-14933 GCA_013400635.1 Hypocryptadius cinnamomeus
AACATAAAGGAGACATGATGGACTTTTGAGAGTACAGCTTGGAAAAGCCCTGCTCGCAGATAACAGAATGTCAATCTATCATGCAATTATGTTGCGCTGAATCTGGAGAAGAATTACAGGTCCTGATGACTTACTCTCTGAATTCATGCTTTGCCTGGTGGACTTTTATCAGGGAAGGTGCTAAAATCCTGCTTCAGCAGTAGAGGTGTAGGTGATGAGGTCTTGCCTGTGCTACCATTATTCACAGAGTGCATGGGATTTTCTTTTCAGGGATCTCAGAACATTCTTGTGGTTTCNCTCAGAACATTCTTGTGGTTTCCCTTTTGGCCCCATATGGATCCTTTTGTAGTGTGAACTGTTCTTTGATGCTACTGTAAACACACATTTTACATGTATTCCCTTTTAAAGGATCCAGTGTTTACTAATGTTTCCCTTTTATTTCTAGGATCCCAGTCTTTAACTTCATACCAGTACATGGTTATTACAAGGTGAAATTTGTTGCCAACTTAAATGAAAACCAATTAGCTTCCTGCCTGCTGTGGGAGCATTCTAAAATAAGAAGTAACACAAAATGACATTTTAAATGCTTGAAATATGAGACTTGAAATTTCCTATGTTTATTGACATTTTCATGGCTTGATTCTTATACTCCGTATCCATGCAGAAGTTCTCCATCACTTGGGTCACAGCACTGATGTTTTATTTTCTGTATGTAAGCTTTATGTAAGAATTAAAAATGGAATTGTTTTGTAACATAATTGTGACAATAGTACTGGGAGCAACAACATCTGTGCCTGTGCACTGTGAGGTACACAAGCAGGAACAGTGTTAGGTTTCTTTTTTGCCAGAAAGTGGTAAAAGTAGCAGATTTCAGGCACTACAGACTTGTAAAGATTCAGGTACTCCTTATTTACTGGAAGCAGGGGGGAAATTAAGAAAACTTTCTATTTCTTCATTATAAGTTTCTGTGTCACCCAGAAGTAAATTTTGACTATTTTGTTGTTTAGTCATTAATCCTTGATGGTTTTAACTCTTAACACTTTTTTGTTGACGCTAATATATGTAATTTTTGAGAACAGATACGTCCTCTATTCCCTTTGCTGTCATGCTTGCACAGATATTGTTCATTTCCAGCTGAGTTACAAGGTCCTTATCTAGACTTGTTTCTTTTTCATAACATTATTCCTAAAATCCTCCATCAAAGAACTCCTGAGATTCACTTACACTGTTTTTGACTTCATAAATCTCTGAGCCTCTTTTTCTGCCTTCCCTGTCAGTTTCATCAAGCTGCTGCTGCTGCTGCTGAACTGTTCTATTCCTTTGTTTCACCACCCTTAGCAGTCCATTACTCCCTCTGTTTTCCTACAGTCATCCTTGGGGTTTTTCCCAAAACAGTTCCTATGGATGAAAAAGAATCAATAAAGTTACTCCTTTATTTACTATACAGGTGACTTTTGCAGATGTGTCTAGTCCTTAGGTGCAAAGTTGTCACTGTCTTATCCTTTGTTAGCTGCTTGGAGTGTCTGTATTTACCCAGGAAAGGATTTCAGTATAGACAACAGAATTTCAGTACCTGTAAGAAAATATACAGACTATCTCAATACAAAGAGAAACCAAAAAAAAATTGTTATGATCGACAGTATCAGTAGAAGAAAGTCCAAGAATTTGCTCAAATATGTTGACTTTGGATGTATAAAAATCCTCCAGATTTGGGTCCAAGAAAAGATTTTTACAAACCTTTATGTGCAGAACTGGTTGAAGCCAAACTGGAAAGAAACCGAAAGGCAACTGAAAGGCAAAAGCTGAAAGAATAGTTTGTAAACAATGCATTCTGCATTCCCACTTTAGGAGGGAGGAGCGGAAACAAGAATGTAATTGGAAAGGCAGGAAAGGTCAAGGATATTTTTGTGAGTGATGGAGTGAGAGGCACTTGGATATGCTCAAATTTGAGAATCAGCCAGAAGAGAACAGAAGGCTGCACAAGGGCAGAGGGATGAAGGTTAGCAGGTTGGAAACATTTGGAGTCAACAGAGTAGAGAGAGCAGTTGGATGAAAAATCTGTTTGGTGATGGAAACGATAATGAAGAAGATGTTTGAAAGAGAGAAGACTGGGGAGATTGGATAGGGTCTTGTAGCATTTTTAGCTGAAGCCAGGAAGATCTCACACAGAAAGCTTGCATGGTGAATTAAATGAAGATCAAGAAACTCTTTGTTGAAGGACGCGGTACTGAAGAATATGGCATAGCCAAAGTATGGATGAAGTGTAAGAAGTCTGGGTTACTCTTGGATATTATCAAATAGTGTTAAAATACTTTCTCAGATCAGAAGAAAATATCACAGAAGGTATGGGATGAGTGGCAAAAATGTAGATTTTGTGGTAGGCTAGAGGAAATAATGTCAGTGATTCGTTATTTGGTTCAAATGAAAAATTAAGAAAAAAAGTTGCCCTCTGCAAGGCAGGCAATTGTGATTTTAAAATCCTTTAAAATATTTTACCTCTATTTAAAGACTATCCTTTCAAAACTGTCATAGGAGAACGGTCTGCATTTTTCATTTCAAGTATTGAAAAAAAGTGGTTTTACTCTGTGGTTTTGTTTGTCTTTCTTGCCCTCCCCCATATCTAGTCAATTCAGCACACATTGTACTCACTCCTAGAAAGCAATTTCAGATAAGAGAAAAAAAAAAAACCAAAAGTGAGCAAGGAAAAATTCTAGGTACACTATCACAGTTTATTTTATTAATAAAAATATAAATAAAAATAATGTTGTTTTTAAATAGCTCTATTGTTCTAGGCAAGAAACAGATTCCTTGTGCTTGAATTTTCCTCAATCCATCAGTGTGAGATACTTAACTATTTCAGAGGCATATTGTATGGATAGCAAAGATGATGTTTTAGTGTTCACGGGTTTTTTTTTCCCAGGGAGCAGCATAACTGAGAACATAAATGCTGTCTCAGTCACATTTATCTAAGTTTTAAAATAAAGATCTTTAATGACAAGGGAACTCTTAGATTAGTGTGAACAACCAAACTGGTATTTAATGTAATGACCACATCAATTTAATTTCTTTGTTTCTTTGCTCTTGTCAGCACAGTTGTGGGTTTAAATAGTAATTTGGACTGTTTCTCTGACTTTCCCAGTAAAAATAAATCTGATGTCATTGCATGCTCCTTGGCAGGCCATGTGTCATTATTATAAACCACACAGAGATTTTTTTCTCATCCAGATTTTCTTTGCAGGGCCTTTGCTTATGACAGAGTTACAAAACGGTGCCATTGGTTATCCTTCAACAGCTTGACAAATGGTGTGAGAAAGAAGCAAGACCATGCGTTTGATCTGTATGAAAAGAAGGGTAACTGATTTATTTACTGATTTTGTTTTCCCAGCTAGGGAGGGGAAAAAAAACCCCTGAGGTCAGTCAGTGATTCTTTGGCTGTAGGAGCATCCTGGGCATGGGTGCTTTTATGCATTTTGAAAGCTGCATTCTACAGTTTCATTTACACATATCCTGAGTTTGCTGTCATGCAAATTTGTCTACATAGTTGCTGTTGGTCAGTTTTCCAATCTACATATTCACCTACTGTCATACATAGTAGTTTCAGTTTTGTACTTCAGTTTACTACTGAGCAGCTCAGTATGAGCTGGTATGAGTTACCATTTATTACTTAATATTGCTCTTATATACCTCGTTAATGAGTAGGATACATAAGTCCTCAGGCATGGAGTTTTTTTCAATCAGATACATTGGAAACATTTCCAGGATTTTTTTGGGGTCATATAGTGATCAATATTTGGGAAAAAAAAAAAAAGATAGGCATGCATGTCAACAAATAAACAGTATTTTGAAGAATGAAGTAGATAAATGGTAATAAATATATTATTTTATGTGAAAGCAGATGAGCTTTAATTTTTCATACTTTAACCAGATCCCTCATTTTCTTCTCTTTTATTTCAATAGATTATGTCAGAAATTGTATCATTGGAAAAGGAGCAGACTATAAAGGAACAATATCTGTTACAAAAAGTGGTATCCAGTGTCAGGCCTGGAATTCAATGATCCCTCATGAGCACAGGTGAGAGTTCAGGAGCAGAGACAATGGGAATAGTGCCCAGACAGCTTCCATAAAACATAAGAATTTATGGGAAAACTAACCTTAGACAATAAAATCTCATAGGTATATTCTTGCCTTTCTCCAAGAGATGCCATTCTCCAGATCCCAGAAAATTCTTATCTTGGACTTTCTGCAAAAAGATCTCTCCTAATGCCAGCCTGTGTGTCTGTATCTCTTTCTTTCCTGTGTTGGGGGTTCTTTGTAGCTGTTTATATCCTTTTGATCTCTTAGCTACTGGCAGAAACAAAACATCTGCATTATTTCAGCCCAGGGTCTGAAAGTTCATCACTGTTTTCTAATTGACTCCCAAGGAATGAGCAATTTTGAAAACCACGTTATTAAGAAGCAGGGGATCGTAGACCACCTATTTGCTTAGTGTATAATGTTGTTAGTATATTTTGCATAGTTACTGTCAATTCTCTGTTATTTATGAAATATGTTAAACTCTATGGAGCACTTAGGCCAGGCAACAAATCCATGGAAAGGACTGAGGCTTTTGAAATCCTTCCCTTCAAATTATACAAGCTGAAAACTGAAGGAACATGTACCGGACTTATCTTTTCAGAGTAGGATCTGGTACAGTGAGAAACTGAGGCCAAACCTACACCTTGAGAGTAAATCTAGTTGAACTCTATTGGCTAAGGAAAAAGAGAAGAAAGCCAAAACCTGAAGCCAGTGAGAGTAATGGTAAAAACAGATTCATCCCCCACAAATGTTCCCGGAAACCAGTTAAAGCACTACAAAGTACTGGTCTACTCTTTAACCACTTCTCTTTAAATGTTTTTGTACTGGCTTTAGCCATGTAGATAATAAAACTTTGAGAGACAAAACCAAAATGTCCTTTCACCCATAAGCTTGCTATCCACATCGCTGCCTTTTGCACCAGACTCCCAGGGTCAGCAATTTGTTTAGGAGGAGCCAAACTGGAGATCGCTGGTGAGGAACTGGGCTGTGCACTGCTCAGTCCTGTCCTGACCAAATCAATCCAGTGTGCAAGAGGATATCTTGGAACAACATGAAAAGGCAAAGGACAGTTGAATTCTGTCCTCTTATGATGTGTTACAAAGCTGAGCCTCAGGCTTAGACTTACTGGACTTGGCTCTTACAGTATAGATGGCAGTGTCTGCTCTTCAGTTTGGGACCAGACCTGTTCTTGACTGGGAGCATACCATAAATACCACTAGACCCCAAAGCAATGACTTCTTGAGACTCAACACCTTGAATTAGATATCTTCATCTTTCAGAAGTGACAGAATTCTTAATCATTTTAACCTAAGCAAAAATGAGTATTTATTCTACATAATATACATGTGACTTTATATAATTAGAGAAAGGAAAGTGTCTGGATAGCACACATTATCACTATATTGCATTTTAATACACAGCATACACAGTTTTATCACATACACACTTTTATCCAGAGCATTTGGACAGCCACTCTTCTGTGATGAATTTTATGAGAGTGACTGTTCTCCTGCCTTGTGCAATAAGTCTAATTTTTAAAAGGTCACCGGATAAATGAGGTGGCTGCATGCTAATTTTGTTTTTCAACATCAGAAAATATGATTTCATCATCAGAGACATGAGGGAGGTGGGAAGAAGCAGCCAGTAGTGGTGTGTTTGGAACTTATTACTACAAAAGGCTTAGCTTTGTAGGTCGGTTTTTCTCAATAGCTGATTATCACAAAGTGCCATTGGAAAATAAATCCCTTTTTCATATTTAAGGGAGAAATGTGTTTTAATGATTTTGAATTATATTTCTATGAAGAATTGAAACATCTTGAAACTTTAAACTTTTGCTTCAATCTAGCAAGTCATATTTTTATTTATTTGTATTCCATCAGAACACAGAGATTCCCAGCAAAACTCTGCTTTCTATTATTGTCATCTCCATCCTAGTACAGATTTTAAGACTCTTAGAGAGTTTTAAATTAAAAAGTCCAATGTAAAAAGGTCTAAAAGGGAAATGGTCAAAGAGCAGACCAATGTTTTATAGACTTTTGGCTAGTTTCCATGGCTTTTGTGTGGTTGAATCTGTTTTTACCATTACTCTTACTGGCTTCAGTTTTTGGCTTTTTTTCTTTCTTTCCTTACCTAATGGAGATGAACTAAACCATCAGTTTTAGGAGTGGCCCTTTCTTCCATTTCTGGGTAGATCTTTACTCCAACTCATCTTTTCCTTCCTCAAGAACATTGCTTCAGTACCTGTTGAAGCCATTTGTATGTCTGACCCATCTTGCATCCCTAGTGCTACTCATTTAGACTTTTTCTTTTTTTTTATGCTCTTACAGCATATCTCATGCAATTTGAGATGCCTTTTCCCTATATTTTCTAATGAGCAGAAAAGTTAAATAGAATATTCTAGTATGCACTGACATACCACTTTACCACATATGCAGGTGTAAATGTCTCATCAAAAACGTTCACCTGAGGGTCTTTAATTAAAAAAGTTTAAGATACTTACATTATAAGACTACAGAGGAATAAAATGAAGAACCAATTTTATAGGAAGCAGGACTGGCATAAAAATTAATCTCTTCAAGCACCAAAACTTAAAAAGCACCTTTATGTAATGCTTCCACATTGCATTGACTAGAACCACAATGTGACTAAAAGAGGTATTTTTCATTTCAGTTATATCAAGTATTTCATTAATGGGAATAAAACTTGAATAAAATGTCACATCAAAATTTTCTTCTTGTTTCTCTCTCTCAAAGCACTCAAAATAAAATATTAGATATTTTCAGAATAAAAGGTGTATTATTTTTATTTCCAACAAAGCTTAAATACTGATAAAAAGTGGAACAAATCTTACAAATTTCAAAAATTAAATATATTAATTAAGTTCAGTTGCAGGTTTTATGTGATCCCCTATGTCGTTAACCCAGTATTTCAGTTAACAAAAAAAACCTTCATGAGACAGATCTCTGATTTTAAGGTGCTTCCTAACTCCAGATATTTAGCTGCTGTTTAGTATTGCTGCAATGTAACTGGTAGAGAAATCCAATGAAACTGGATTTGTCTGCACTGTGCAGCCTGAATGTGGTCATGAGCAGTTGAAGTGGCATTGAACAGACCAGCTCTGGGGTTGGGTTCCTTGCTATGGGGTTAGCTGTTCCTTATTTTGTGGGGTAAATAAGCTAGCATGATTTATAAGTGTAAATATTTATATATTTCTATTATATAAAGTGTGTGTGTGTCACCGTGTATGACATGGTTAAGGACATACTTTTACACATACCTGAGAAGAAAACACCTTGATCCTGGACACGTTAAGCCAGCTGGGGTTTTGTTAAATGTCTGAACATATACAATGCAATTATGAGTGGGTCTGTAAGTAGCAGACCCTAAGGTGACCACAGTGGGGCTTGTGGCAGAGCATGAAGGAATGTGCTAAATGAACATGAACATTTTTAGCTAAGAACAGCTAAAATGGCATCTGGGGAAATCTCTTGTGATGAAATACAAAGCAGTCCCTGGTTTCAGGCAGTGAAAGCCTCTCAGCGAGGTGTAGCACAGACTTGGTCACACTCGCATGCTGCTGATGATCAGTTCTTGCTGCTGCCTGACCAGGGATGCAAAGAAGTTTCTCTGCTTGTGGGTTTCACGTAGTAGGTGAGCTCTGAGCCCGGCTGGACCTGTTGTATGTGCCAACATGCACAGGACAGACAGACCTCTTCTGGCTACAGACCCAATCAACCCCTATGCACCCAGAGCTCCTGAAGGAGAACGCAGTGCAGGCTGGCAGGGAGTGTGTGACTGCCTCTGGCTCTGCCCTAGATAGTTGTCTCTGGACAGCTGAGGGTTGGGAGTAAAACTCTCTTGAGCACGCTATGAGCTAGACAAATTGTCCCAGATTTAGGCCATTTAGGTTGAGTAATCCCAACTGAAGATGTCTATTTGTGTATGGACAGATATTTGGGTGTGTGCATTTGCTTAGACAGGGTGGAGGGAGAAGGAAGCAGCAATGTGATTGTTTCTAACTGTTTGTAAAAATAGTATGATTAACCCCAACCTTTGCATGCTCTTATACTGTAATGATTGTCATTTTAAAACTAGCTTTTTGCCTTCGAGCTATCGGGGAAAAGACCTGAGGGAAAACTACTGCCGAAACCCCCGAGGGGAAGAGGGAGGCCCGTGGTGTTTCACCACCAGTCCAGAGACGCGCCACGAAGTCTGTGACATCCCCCTCTGCTCAGAAGGTAACCCAGCACAGCTCGTGCAGAAAGCTGCCTCTGCTCTGCTGGCAGCAGCTGCACAGAGCTCCCAGTAAGCACTTGCTCATGGCCTTTAGAGAAAGAATAGGTGATTTCTCAGCGAGAGTAACTCAGAGAGCAAGAAAAGAAGTTGTTAGAGGAAGAGGAGATCTTGTGACATTCCAGTATGCTGGAAGGTTTCATGCTCAGTAGTTTTTTTCAGGATATGGAGGAGCTTGAACAATGAAGTTGTGCTGAGCACACAAATGTGATCCTTTTTTTTTTGCTGGTCCAGTCCATAGTGAATCCATTACAATTTCAGTATTACTGTGTGATAAAATCATCTAGTGCCTTTCCATGGTAAAATCAGCTTTTCGTCTCCTTTTTGATGAAAATATAGATACTGGATTACAAGATGAAAGCTTAAGATAAGCATGCATTTTGCTTTTTGAATAAATACTGTAAATAAGTACAACTCTTTGCAAATCCAACCCCATTTGACTTTCAAGTCACAGAATTTGAAACACACTTTATATGCACCATTGCATTTGTTGACTTTTAAGTTCTGTTAACCTCCAAATTAAGCTCTTATATCTTGCTAATCAGCCAATTCAGTTCCAGTCAATCAACCTATTTAAATCTTCAAGATAGGATGCCTTTAATTTCCCTGCTAATGTGTCACATGCAATAGCTATGCTGTCCTTAGGAAAGGAAGAGAGGAAGGAGGGAGGGAGGGAGGGCGGGAGGGAGACTGGAAGGGAGAGAGGAAGAGAAGGAGGAATAGAATAATTTACACAGAGTTTAAGAATTGTTAAAATCTATCATTTAAAGATAAACTTATGTGAACTGCAAATGGGATACTTGACCTGGAGCTCACCTTAGGGTGAAGACTTTGGTAGCTGATGTTTTGTGATATCAGTAATTCCTTAAAATAGTATTTTCTAAATTATCCTTCCTTACAGTTACTCTAATTAGGGAGTATTTGAGAAGTTTGTCTACAGTAAATTCTGGTGAATTTTTTTTGTATTTTCAGATCTCTCATTCTAAATGTTGTTCAACAGTGCTTTCAAATTCCTTTGGTAACTTTTGGCCACTCTCCCTCCATGCCCCCTACCCATTTTCCCAAACCAGGACTGAAAATGTATCTTAGTTTAAGCTGCCAAAAACCATTATCATCAAAAAGATACAGTATCATACATAGCTGGAAGTGCTGGATATATAAAGAGACATACTTTACTGCACTGAAATTGGGATTTTGCCAATATTCTGCACTTAAACTTGTCCTGCAATTATACTGTGACTTAGAGTGATTTAGAAAAATAAATGGTGCTAATTAGATAATATCACCTTTAAAAAAATACTTCTTCCTTAGCTATGTGTCTCTCTCTTTCTCTTACTAACCATAAATAAGGTTAGTAAAATATTGATAGGAACATGAATGCCTCTAGTAGCTCCTCTCTACCTGCTTTGAAACTGTAAGTGCCCTATAAAGTGATACAAAATTTAAGCATCTGGATTAGTGCTGACAGATACAATTATATTCCAAAGGACATTACACATATCAACCCAACAGAAAGATATTGTTTAATACCTGTGTGGGTTGGTGTCATTATACAATAGCAGGGACACACTGGGTTTTTTATGTTGATTTCTTTGGTTTTGGTTTTGTTTTTGGGTTTTTTTGAGGTTTGCTTTGGTTGTATTTTGGTTTGTGGTTTTTGTTGTTTGTGTTTTTGGGTTTTTTTTTTTTGTGGTATAAGCATTAATGTAATAAATCACTAGTGTCCTTTTTTTTCCTAGTTGAATGCATGACCTGCAATGGAGAGAGTTACAGAGGGCCAATGGATCACACCGAGACCGGCAAGGAGTGTCAGCGCTGGGATCTTCAGAGACCACACAAGCACAAATTTCGTCCAGAGAGGTAACCTCTCCTACCCCCAGGCAAGACCATGTGGTCATAATTTGAAAATTACACACATTCTGGAACCAGCTGAGCAAAACTAGCATTAGCTCAACTGAAATTTATGGAGTTCACCAGTTTTAGATGCTTGGGCTTCTGGCCCCTGGTGTAGGCTGGCTACTGGCACAATGGAGATGCAGGATGGAGAGTAGGAGCTGTTTTGTGCAGTTCTGGTTACATCCCGTGCCTGACTAGTGTACTAATGCTGCTGCTGCTTTAATTGATCAAAAATTCCTCCCTAGTTCATTGACAGTAAATAAATAACCTCTGAATATTTCTGTATATATTGGTATGCAGCTGCAGTCAGCTTAATTACATTAATCACATAGTAAGTAATGATTTAAAGTCATAAATTTTTGTTAGGTCTCTTAACACAATTGATGAATATAAACTTCCAGTGTTGTCAAATAAAAATATCCTCCTTTTTGCAATATTGAACAACTTTAAAGCTGTAGGTGACCTTCCATAATAATCACATTTAAGTATCCAATTTGTTTGACTGAACTGTTTGACCATTACATCTGTTTATTCACCCTGGGAAAGGATTTAATCATTCTGTTTAGCATTTTATGAACATGGATTTCTTTATTAGACTTGTTTTTTTTGTTGTTGTTTTCTTTTTGGTTTTTTTTCTTTTTTTTTTTTTTTTTAATTTAGGCACTGATTCACAGTGCCAAAAGCTGAGTCAGAAATAGCAAGACAAATTTCATCCCTGTTAGTGTTTGTCCTACAGGGCCAAATTCATCCAACTACAGAGGGTCATCTATAATACACACTTCTGAAACTATTGTGGGAGGGAGAGGCTGGGAAGGGGTTAGGCCACACAGGAGGGGATCTCTATTCATCTCAAACTGGACTACAGTTTCATTTTAGTTTTATTCTGGATTTTTAACTCCATTTATATATTGTTTTGAATAAACTTAAACTGCCAGACAAAGACTGCGAGAATCAACAAAATCAGAATGAATAAGACCTTCCACTGAAAGTATCTTTTTATGTCATAAAGTGTTTCACCAAATAAAGCATTATTTTTGTTCTAAGAGATATGAGTACTGGTAGATTTTAGAAAGCCTGATTATTCAGCAAAATATTGAGGATCTGAGGTTTTGGAGCTTATGTGGTATAATCTGTTTTTTCCCTTGGCTTGGATGATCTGTTTCATGAATAAGAGCAGTCTATCCCATTGTTCTGCCACAATAAATATTTTGTATTAGCAGAGTGGGACTGAAGATAATCTGTTTCTGAGTTTTGCCATGCACTTACTGTGTATTCTAGAATAAGTCACAGAAACAGTTTTGTTCCTTTGGAGTGAAACGTTTATAGAACTCATGGGTACAAACAATAATAATTTTACTGTCAGGAGGAAATTTCTTTTTTTCCATTAATTTCTGATTGTTTTGCAAAATGACTTTTCAGACTAACCACAGTCTTACGAACAATCATCTTCCTCTTTGAAATAATTCCTTCTGAGAACATCTTCTTGAAAGTTTTCAGACAGTAATAAAGTGGGTTTTTTTGGTTTTTTTAATCAAAAAGCAACCCATCCAGATTGAACTGACTTGAGTGGGCTTTCAGAAGACTAATATAGTCCAGTGTATTTCTGATACACTGATGTTAATTAGCTCTGTGAATGGTCACTAAAAGTAGCAGCAATTATACTTTAATTATACCACATTTTTAAAATGCTGAAGGTTTTGGTTTGCTGGTTTGTTTGTTTTTTTCATAGTTGTATAAGTTGTAAATAAGACAAGAGGTCTGGAACAAGTGACCCAATAAAATACAGCAGTCTCTGGAGACACTTACAGTATATCATCCAGGTGTAATGTAAATAACCTGTAAACCAGGAAGGATTATCTGGACAGATTTAAACCTATTTTCATTTATGGCTTCATCAGTTGCAATAATGAAGAAAATGAGTAAAGATGTTAATTTTTCCAAATGCACCAGTCTGCGTGCTGTTGGACAGTGCTTTTTGCTCAGGGTAAATACAACTCACTGTTCTGTCACCTCAATGAATTACTCCACATTTACTCCCCTCAGAGGTCAATTACTGAAGATCCTTACTGTCTGCTTAGATGTGATTGAAGCGAGCAGAAGTAATTCCCCCAAACAGCTCCTGCATGGCCCATTTCCGGCTATTAGTGGATGCAGAATTATATTCTGAAACTCCACTTCTCTTGTGTTCTCCTCATGGGCACAGTTATGCCTCAGGATGGAAGGAGGACCACTGAGGATAATGTCTTGGGCATAGAGCATCATAAGGGGGAAAAGCTTTTGTCCTTTTCTGCTCAAATTCAAACATCCTGTGAAAATATTTACTACGTGGAAGAAAGTAGGGCTGAAGTGTATCATAGGAGGTGAATAACTGCAGACATTCCTTTATTAGTACCCTGGTACTAATAATTTATACTAATTTATATCCTTTTATGAAATTTTACTTTATAAAAAATCAAGTTTCCAGTCCTACATGTCTTTAAAAAACCCCGAAAAACCAAAAAACAAAACCAAAAAAACAAAGGGGAAAAGAAATATTGGTGAAGAGCTTTAGATACTAAATTTCATTTTATTTCCAGGACAGCTGGAGATCAGCATCTGTCTCTTTAAAAAGAATAAATTTTATCTCTCTTGTTAATACTTTCCTCCCTTTTCTCTAGAAACTGACATAAAGTCTTGATTTTGACACCACATACGTATCTTGAAATATGTATCTTCGTTAGAAATATGTAGATTTCTAGAAGATCTCTGACACCTCAGGCTCTTTCTTAGGTCTAAGAAGGGGGTTTATGCCCAAATGTACTGGGGAAGTAGTGTGTACAGCCAAGAGACAGCTCTCAGGGAATCCTGCATAGCCTCTCTGTTGAATTGTGTGGAACAGTTTGAAGCCCTGTTATTCATCTTATTGCTAATATTTGTTTCTTAAAGGTATTAATTGGCCTTTTTTATAGCAATTGTTGCTTGCTGGATATGAAGGAAGACAGAAGCCTCCCTTAATATTGGGGGAAGAACCATTGACTGGGAAGTCTAGTTTTGCTCTAGAAATGGATGAGTAGATCTAGTCAGTGAAAAGATATGGCTCACAGGCACTACACCATCCCATGAAGACACTCAAAGCTTGATCCTGGAAGAACATCTTTACCTAAATTTTAATTAGTAAATAACCCGTATTTGATATAGCTGTAGGAGTAGGCCATATAATATTAGGAAGGATGAAGCACTCTGTGCAAAGACAGATATTTGTATTCTAGAACGTGGGTTCTTTGCATCAAGAGCTGTTTTGGATGATTTTTGTGAGCTGGGACTGCAGATACTTGGCCATTCCTGGACTCACCTTGGTTCTTGGGTGGTAACATGCACTTTCCATGCTATTTGACATGGAATATGTTCCACCAGCATCAAGGCTCGTGCATCTACTGAGAGGCCAAACCCATATAATTTTCTGCTGTATTATTAGCCCATTAACTGTTTATTTGGGGAAATCCTTGGACGCAACTTGCTCTTTACAGTTTGTTTTACACCTAGCAGAAAACAGGGTACTGCTGCTAGATCTGAAATTACCATGTTCTTACTGCCATTGAATTACCAGTTGGGTGAGGTTTCTCCTTGGTGGTTTTGTTGTCATTTTTGTTTTCTTTATGTTTTTTTGAATTCTACTTAAATCTTATCCTTGTCCCTTGTATAGTTGAAGGAACCTGACTTTTCCTAAGAAATGGGAGATCAAGTTGCAAATGAGTCAAAATTAGCATGATCATTTGACAGAAAACGCATCCTAGCAAAAACACACACTTGTAAATCATATTTTTGTCTGCTTGTGTGAAGCACATCTGCTTGCAGTTGTAAATGGATTCAGGTTCCCAAGTAGTTAACTTTATTGCTCTCTTACATACTTTTCAGTTTTTCCTCAGAGGCAAATCTACTTTTTGTTTCTTTTGCAAACACATTTCAATAAAACTGGAAGGCCAAGACAATTTGTATTCACTAGAGAAAAAAACCCTAACCTGATGCATTTATCTCCTTCAAGTTTACAGATGTTAGTATCATATATTTATACAAAAACCCTACGTATCTTGGATATCTGTCTGATAGTCAGTGATGGCTGTAGGAATGTGGAAACATTTAAATATAGCACAGTGTTATCAAGTCTTAATGAGATAAAGTGAGACGGAAGTTATTTACTTATTTTTCTCCTTCTTTCTTCCAATGCTTGAAATGAGGGCATGACCAAAAATAAGCTTTGTAACAAAAATGGAGCTATCATTAGTAGCAAAGCTGCTCAAAAAAGCTTCCAGTTTGAACCCAAGGCTGTTGCACTGAAGAACCTGTTCTCTTAATGAGTCCAGCATGGCAGGCAGTATTTAGATAATCCACATTTAATTGGTGTGTTTAAAATAAAACGAGTGGCTTAAGTGTCTGGTCATCGGTTGACAGACACAAGAGCAAGAGTTTAGCAATTAGTGGAGTTAGCCTATCCGGTACCCTGTGCATTAGCACAGCAGGGAGCCCCCTCAGTGGAGGTCTGATTCTGCTGCAGATTTGGAAAGTGTTTATATGTTATTAACTTTTTAGCAGTGTTAAAAGCATATTTGCATCCATCCTACAGGATCAGACCCAAGGTTAATAGGAACCAGTTCTTGTTTGCCTCTGCTGAAATCTGTCCTTTAAGTACCTT